>JAQZBX010004945.1:0-58114 GCA_029593785.1 Cabassous unicinctus
TAAAAAGCACTCTTCTCAATCTCTTTTCTTCAAATAGGACTTTTAAAGACAGTGATCACACCTTTTTCCTTTATTGTCATGTGAAGAAACAAATACACAGTTTCTGAAATTATCCCCACATCTAAGTGCTAAAAAGGCAGAACAGGGCTAGAGCTTGGTCATCTTGCACTGATCTACCTCTTAGAAAATTATATATGCATTTTTCTGCTTGTGGATACAATTACTGGGGGAGAAATTGACACATGGGTTAAAATCACATTAAACCATGACTAAATGGAATTGAATACAACCATAAGCAAGTTTTGTTATGCCAAAAAGTGTTAAGAAGCTACACGGACATTTAGCTCAGTGAAATCAGAGAAATTAAATAATATCCATTACTAGGTTTATATCAGTCTGTTACTGGTTTTTGCAGACTGTGATTTGATAGTAAGAATAAATAAGGTAATCCTTATAATAACTTGGATTTATAGAAAGTGTATTATATCTGCACAGACATCTGCTCTAGAAGTCCACTTCCATAACTGCTGAACACAATACATTGTCTACAAGCAAATTGCTAAAAATATGTCTAAACTTAATTTCCCCAATCAAGCAATCTTACAAATTCACCAGCACCATGGACTTACCAGTTATTTATGTCATTCACAAAGTGAATTTTAAGGCAATTGATGTATGCATGGTATGGTTTTTAACACCATTAACAATAGCTGGAAATATTCATAGCTAGGAGTATTAGTTTCCATTTTGCTTAATGGAAAAAATAAGATTACTTTAGTTCAGATTGGTTTAGTGTTCTAATGAACACAATATTTATCAAGAAATGTATACTTTGTCACTAGTATCCCAAATTGAATTACATACTAATGTAGGAAATGAGAAGAAAATTATAAAGGGAACCCTCATAAACAAAATCAAGCAAACATTGGCCTGAAGTTGAAAGAATAGGGACAGGAAATGTACTCAGAAAATATACTGCCATAACAGAGGAAAGGCTCCTCATTCTACAGAAATTTCCATGAAAATATCCAGTGATTATTGAAATGAGGAAACCCTGAGTGACCAGAAACACTGACAGTATTATAAGAAAGAGCCAAGAAAAGATAGGATTCCCATAAACACAAGATACCACATTGATATAGAATCTTCAGTTCTAAAGGGATATTACAGATAAATGGTATTACTTGTAGGAAACTGTATTTAACTGAGTTCAAATTTTCACTAATGCATGCTTTATTTTTCCTAGAAATATTTAGATATACCATTCTTTCCATTCATAAAAGCCAGTTTAGGGGAAAATACACATGCTGCTTCTTATGTCAATCTTCCCTTTTCAAAGTACCCATGACCTCATGTTCTGTTTGCTACCTGCTGTCTCAGAGAAAAGGCTTTCATCCTTCAGGAATTCATCCTTTTAGTGAAGAAAATGTGATAAAAGAATGTTTACAGTAATTAAGAAATAAGTACATGCATCATTTTGTGTACAAATAATATATAAAATGTGCAAAATTCCCTCAAGTAATAAAAAATTTCTAGAACTTGTAGGTGAAAATTAAAAATATATATTATTAAATATTATAACTTGGTGAAAAATATGTTTCCTTCTTTTAAATTAGAATTAACACAGAAGGGGCAAAAATGTCAAAACAAGAAAAAGAAGCTAATGACTCAACTCTTAGAACAAATTTATGAAGGAAGCTAATCTGAATGATTGCACAGAGAAAGGAATAGATTTATCATGTTATGAAATATGTATGAAGGTGACCGAAGGTAAAAGTAGTGATAAACCTGGAGTGGGCAGGAAAATGGGGAGATTATTCTGACATTTAATACAAAAACAAAAAAGGAAGATAGAAACTTTGCTCCTGAAGACAATCTACATATAAATCCTGAAGCCCTCTATTATTTACATATGCTGCATTTTTTAATTAAAATTTTTTATCTTTTAAAAGATACTTAGATTACATAAATGTCACAAAAAGCACAGGGATCCCCACATGCCCCACTCCTCATACCTCCCACACCCACCCACATAAGCATTCTTCATTAGTGTGACCCATTCATTGTACTTGATAAATGCATCCTGGGGATTTGCCACTGAGCATGGACCATAGCTCACATTGTAGTCTACACACTTTACCACACAGTTCTGATATAAAAGGGACTATATCTCTCATTGCAATGTCATTCAGGATGTTTCCCAAGTCCCGATAAAGTCCCTGTATTAAAACTGTTTTACTCTTTCCCTGTCCCCAGAGCCCCCAGTGGTCACTGCCTCCACATCAATGTTGTAATCTCTTCCAATGCTAGAATCACAATATGTCTACAGTTGAATAGCAGTAAGTCCACCCTAGTCCATAGTTCATTCTCCAATCCCGAGGATTCTGGGATGATGTCAACTCCACCTCTAATTGAGAGGAGGCTTTGATCCCATACAGCCAAAGTATGGGACTCTCTTGTTATAAGTTGTTGGCTCTCTCATTTCCTTGGTCATTGTCAATCCTCACCACCTTGTTAGTTGTCCTGGGTAAGTCCAATGAACTGGAGAGTAGGTGTTGCAACTCTGCTGAGGTTCTGGGCCCAGGTGGCATATGGATAGCCCAAAGATTCCAGTCTCTTGGATGTACATCTACAAACCCCAACTCCAAGAATAGGTTTAAATACAAGGATGAGATAAGTCAAGATTAGGGAAGCTATAAATGAGTCCAACTCTGTCACTCTCAAGAGAACAAACTCAAAAGTAGGGCCCACTAGCAAGGCACCAAACTTTGAAGCTATCTGCCCTGACCATAGGACCTGGGTGTCTCCAGAGCCTCCAGGAGCCCTACCACTTTGGGTAGTATCCACTTTAGCAGTCTATGAGGTCCTGCTGAGATGTACATTAGTGTTACTTCTAGGAGGCCCTCCCATTCACTTTGAAGTCTCTAAGCCATATAAACTCATTTGTCTTTACCTTTTCCCTCTTTTATTTGAGGTCTTTTTCCATTTGCATTGCTAGTTGGTACTTGTCAGCAATCCCTTAGTGCCAGGGAGGCTCATCTCCAGGAGTCATGTCCCACTCTGGGGGGAAGGTAATGCATTCACATGCTGAGTCTGGCTTAGAGAGAAGGCACATTTGAACAACAAGGAGGCTCCCAGGAAGCAAATCATAGGCTCCCCACAGTACTAGGCTAAGTTTCAATTTCAAGAGCAAAGTCTCATTAACATAGCCATCAATATCAAGGGTCAATAAATGGATCATCCTCCTACACCAGTCATTGCCCCTGTACTTGTTGCTTTTCTATTAGAGAATATGGCAGAGTTCTCCAGGATGGGAATTCAAGATTCTCTCAGTTATTGTGTGAGTCTCCACCCACTGTTCAAATGCCCTGTTAACATTTGAATGTATTTATATATCTTATATGTATGCCTAGGTAAACTTCCTCCCATATATCCCCATCACTGACACCCTACACCAATGATCCTCCCCTGCCCCAACCGCAACCCTTCTGTGATCCAAATCTTCCCCCCAAATGAAGCCATTAAAAAACCCAAATACAATTAATAGGAAAATGAAACAATAATGATAAGTTTAAAAATAAGAAATAAAATACAAAAAAAAATTTAAAAATAAATATTAAATTAAATTAAAAGCTTGAGATATTAAAAAATAATGAAAAATATTTTTAAAATTTTTTTGACATTTTGCCTTTCATCACTGTAATATCTGCTGTCCTTCATGTACAGCAGCATTTTCTTCCATTTATTCCACCTTGTCTTGCTTTTTTTCATTTTGTTTTCAAAGAAGATTTAGGTCACATTAGAGTCACATACAGAATACAGGGGACTCTTTTATACCCAACATCCTCCCCTTTCCCCCCTTCCTGTATTTAATACCTTTTTATATGTGGATGGTACCTTTGCTACAATTGATATACAAATAGTGAAACAAAGCTACTAACCCTCGTCAATGCTCTACATTATGGTTTAAATTTTAGACTGTACACTTTTATAGATTTTGATGATATTTAACATAGCCTGTGTCCATCATTGCAAAATCATACAGAACACTTTCATTGCCCACTAAATACCCCATGTTCATTCTATTCTATTCCTTCCTCCCCCTCTCCTCAGGGCCCATGGTGACCCCCTGGCATCACTCCTTAGATGACAAGATTCATAGTTACATGCAACAACACTGAGGTCTTGACATACTCATTTGTCCTCCCCTATTAGGAACCACCCATGCTCTTGAGAGACCCCTGCTCCTGTATTTGTGAACAAATTAGTCCACCCCAGGATGGGAGTACAACTCCTTCCTGCTCCTTATGTGGGTCTCCACCCACTGATATAACACATTATGACAAATTGATCACTCACACACTCACTAGAAGCCTGCTTCAGATGTGCCGTTTCCTGAGTGCCCCTCATCCAACACCTTAAAGCAGTAACCCTTCCTTGTCATATTGCAATAAGTACATTCCTAATTTTGTATTTTCAACCACATAACCACAAATCCCAAGTGTTCAGGTGGTTCCTCTCCTAACTGTCCCCCCGAGGTCCCTGGACCTTCCAATCCATGCTCCCCAATCTACACACCTATCGAGCCTATACCACTCAAACTGATAATATCACTACCCTCTTTTCATATCTCTTCAATGCACAACTATACACATTCACCTTAACATAGATTACATCCATATAGGCATTGGTTCACAACCTTCTACTCTTTTCTATTTCCTGTAAACCTATCTTCCAGACAATAGCTCTCTGAGCTCAATTTGCTTAATTCACATCAGTGAGGTCATGTAATGTTCATCCTTCAATGCCTGGCTTGGCTCACTCAACAAATGTCCTCAAGATTCATCCATGTTATCCTGTGTGTTGGCACTGTATTCCTTCTTATATCTGAGTAATATTCCATTGTGGGTTTGTACTGAATTTTGTTTATCCATTCATCTGGTGATGGGCATTTCGGTTGATTCCAACTTTTTCCAAAAGTGAATAAAGCTACTATGAATATTGGTATGCATGTATCTGCTCTTGTCTTTACTTTCAATTCTTCTGGTTATATACTCAGCAGTGGAATTACTGGATCATATGGCAGTTCTATAGTTAGTTTTTGAGGAACCGCCTAACTGTCCTCCACAATGGCTGCACCATTCTACATCCTCACCAGCAGTCGATGAGCATTCCCATTCCTCCACATCCTCTCCAACACTTATAGTACTCTGTTTTTTTAATAGCCAGCACTCTAATGGGTATAAGACGTTATCTCATTGTAGTTTTGATTTGCATTTCCCTTATAGTAGGTGATGTTGAACATCTTTTCATGTGCTTTTTAGCCATTTGTTTTTCTTCCTTGGAGAAGTGTCTTTTCAAGTCACTTGCCCATTTTTTAAATGGGTTTTTTCTATTTTTATATTCAAGGTGTAGGACTTCTTTATATATGCTGGATATTACACTCCTATCAGATATATGGTTACCAAATATTTTCTCTAACTGGGTAGGCTACCTTTATTCATTCTTGATAGCATTCTTTGAGGTGCAAAAGTTTTTAATTTTGAGGAGATCCCACTTATCTATTTTTTCTTTCACTGCTCGTGCTTTGGGTGTGAAGTTCATGAAGCCATTTCCTATTACAAAGTCCTGTAGAAACTTCCCAACATTATCTTCCAAAGCCTTTATGGTCTTTGCTCTTATATTTAGATCTTTGATCCATCTTGAGTTGATTTTTGTATAAGGTGTGAGATGGTGTCCCTCTGTCATTCTTTTGGACATGCATATCCAGTTTTCCAAGAACCATTTGCTGAAGAGTCCATTCTCTCTCAGTTGAGTGTCCTGGATGGCATTGTCAAATATCTGATGACTGAATATGTGAGTATCTATATCAGAACTTTCAATGCGGTTCCATTGGATAGTATGCATATTCTTGTGTCAATACCATGCAGTTTTGAACACTATAGCTTTGTAGTATGTTTTAAACTCAGGTAATGCGATTCCTTCAATTTCATTTTTCTTTTTCAATGTCTTTGGCTATTTGGGGCCTCTTACTCTTCCAAATAAATTTTGTTGTAAGTTTTTCCATTTCAGTAATAAATGCTGTGTTGATTTATATTGGTGTTGCATAAAATATGTAGATTGGTATCAGAAGGATAGACATCTTAATGATGTTTAGTCTTCTTATCCATAGAACAGGGAATATTCTTCCATTTATTTAAGTCTTCATTGATTTTCATTAACAGTGTTGTGTAGTTTTCTGTATATAAGTCATTTACACCTTTAGATAAATTTATTTCTTGGTATTTTATTTTTTAAGTTAATATTGTAAGTGGTATTTTTTCTTGATTTCCTCCTCAGATTGCTCATTATTGTTGTACAGAAAAGCTACTGATTTTTGAGAATTGATCTTATTGCCTGCAATTTTACTGAACTCATTTATAATTTCTAGAAACTTTGTTGTAGATTTCTCAGGGCTTTCTATGTATAGGATCATGTCATCTGCAAATAGTGAAATTTTTACTTTTTCCTTTCCAATTTGGATGCTTTTTATATATTTTCCTTGCCTCAGTATTCAAGGAAGTACTTCTTTTTAAAATATATTATTTATTATTTTCAATAATTGGTATTTAGATTACATAAATTTTATATAAAAATATAGAGGATTCCCATATGCACTGATTCCTACACCTCCCACATTTTCCCACATTGACAACACTTTTCCTTAGTGTGGTACATTTGTTACAATTGATGAAAACATTTTAGAGCATTTCCACTAAGCATGGATTATAGTTGACATTGTAGTTTACACTCTCCTGCACAATTTTGTAGATTATGGCAAGATATGTAATGACCTGTATCTGTCATTGTAAAGTCATTCAGGAAAATTCTCAAGTCCCCCAAATGCCCCCATATTTCTCCTGTTTTTCCCTCTCCCTGTCCTCAGAATCTCCAGTGGCCAGTGCCTCCACATGAATGATATAATTTCTTCCATTGCTAGAATCACAATAAGTCTATAGTAGAATACCAGTAAGTCAACTTTAGTCCATAGTTCATTCCCCAATCCTGAGGATTCTGGGATGGTGATGCCCACTCCACCTCTAATTGAGAGGGAGCTTTGATCCGATGGGGCAGATGGATGGCATTCTCTTACTTGCAGTTGTAGACCATCTCAGTTCCTTGGGATGGTCACTGTCCATCTTCATATCCTTGTTAGTTGTCCTGGGTGACTCCAATGAACTGGAGAGTAGGTATTGCAACTACCTACTTGAGGTTGAGATTCAGAGCCCAGTCAGCACCTGGGCAGCCCAAGATTAAAGTCTCTTTGATGAACACCTGCCAAGTCCAGCACCAACTATAGGTTCAAATAAAGGGACTGAAGAGGCATGTGTAGAGAAGTCACATCTGAGTCCAATTCTGTCAAACTCAGGAGCACAAACCCCAAAGTAGGGCCCACTGGCAAGACCTCCTTTGTACATAGGAGGTCATACTTCACTTTGAAGTCTCTTATCCATATACACTCATTTGTCTCTACCTTTTCCCCCTTTTATTCACAGTCTTTTTCCAGTTATATCACTAGCCAGTACTTGTTAATAATCCCTCTGTGCCAGGGAGGCTTATCCCTGGGAGTCATGTCCCTCACTGGGGGAAAGGTAATGCATTTATATGCTGAGTTTGGCTTAGAGAGAGGCCACATTTGAACAACAATGAGGCTCTCAGGAGGTAACACTTGGGCACTCAACAACACTAGGCTAAGTTGTAAATTCAAAAGCAAAAGGCTCATAAGCCTAGTCATCAATGTCAAGGGCTCATCAATAGACCATGTTTCTTCACTAGTCATTGCCCCCATACTTGGGGGATTGTTGCTGTTCTATTAGAGAATTTAGCAGAGCTCACCAGGATGAGAATTTAATAATCTTTCAGTTGTTGTGTGAATCTCTACCCATTGTGGCAATGCCCCATGAACATTTGGGCATATTTATATACATTATATGTAAGCCCAGGTGAACTTCTTCCCATGTATACCCCATCACTGATACCCCACTTGATTGATCCTCCCCTGCCATATTTGTAACCCTTCTGTGATCCAAAATCTCTTAAGAAATGAAGCCAAGAATATTAGGAAATTTGATTAATAGGAAAATGAAATAATAATGATAGGTTTAAAAATAAGACATAAAATATATAATAATTTAGAGAAACTAAAACTAAAAGAAAGTTAAAAAATGGGGTATTAAAAATGGAAAATATTTAAAAAAATAAAATAAAAAATATTTTTTTAAAATGTTTTGGCTTTCTTCACTGTAACATCAGATGACCAGTAAGTACAGTGACATTTTCTTCCATTTTGTCCTGATAAAAATCAACACAGCATTTTTTTACTAAATTGGAAAAACTAGTTATGAAATTTATTTGAAAGGGCAAGAGGCCCCAAATACCCAAAGACATATTGAAAAGGAAAAATGAAATCAGGGGAAACACACTACCTAACTTTAAAATATACTACAAAGCTAAAGTGGCCAAAATTGCATGGTATTGGCACAAAGAGAGACATATTCACTAATGGAATCAAGTTGAGAGCTCTGATATAGATACATATACAGTCATCTGAGATTTGAGAAGGCCACCCAGCCCACTCAACTGGGAGAGAATGGTCTCTTCAACAAATGGTGCTTGGAGAACTGGATATCCATATCCAAAAGCATGACAGAGGAACACCATCTTATATCTTATACAAAAATTAACTCAAGATGGATCAAAGATCTAAATATAAGAGCCAAGTTGATAAAGACCTTGGAAGTTAATGTAGGGAAGCATCTACAGGGCCGTGTAATAGGAAATGGCTTCACGAACTTCACGCTCAAAGTATGACCAGTGAAATAAAAAATAGATAAATGGAACCTCCTAAAAATTTAATCCTTTTGCACTTCAAAGGACTTTGTCAAGAAAGTGAAAACACAGCCTACCAAATGAAAGAAAATATTTGGTAACCATATATCTGATAACAGCCTAATACCTAGCATATAAAGAAACCTTAAATCTCAAAATTAAAAAGTCAAGCAACCCATTTAAAAAATGTGGTTTTAGTAAACACTTCTCCAAAGAAGAACTACAAATGGCTATAAAGCACATATAAAGATGCTCAACATCACTAGCTATTAGGGAAATGTAAATCACAACCACAATGAGATACCATCTTACACCCATTAGGCTGCAGCCATTAAAAAAACCAGAAGACTACAAGTGTTGGAGAGGATGTGAAGGAATTGGAACACTCATCCACTGCTGGTAGGAATGTAGAATTGTCCAGCCATTGTGGAAGACAGTTTGGGGTTACTCAAAATCTAACTATAGAACTGCTGTATGACCCAGCAATTCCACTGCTGGGTATATACCCAGAAGAACTGAAAGCAAAGACATGATCAGATAGATGCACACCAATGTTCCTAGTGGCATTATTCACTATTGCCAAAAATTGGAATCAACCCAAATGCCTACCAATAGATGAATGGATAAACAAAATGTGGTATATACATACAATGGAATATTACTCAACTGTAAGAAAGAATACAGTACTAACAGATGGGATACCATGGATGAATTTTGAGGACCTTATGTTGAGTGAAGCAAGCCAGGCATTTAAGAACAAATATTACATGACCTCTTGGATATGAATTAAGCAAATTGAGCTGACTCAGAGAGATAGAGTGTGGAAGAAAAGTTTACAGGAAATGAGAAGGGAGAAGAAGGTTTTGAGCCAATGTCCATATGGGTGAAATTTATGATAAGGTGGAAGTGAGTAGCTGTGCAGTGAAGAGATATGACAGGGGTGAAAGGTTACTATTTGGGTTGGGTGGTGCAAGCTTGACAGGGGGATAGGGTGGGGATGATTAGTTTGATGAACCACTTGAGCAAGTACTTCTAAGACAATGTTAAATAGGAGCAGTGATAGTGGGCATCCTTGTCTTGTTCCCAATCTTGGAAAACTTTTAAGATTTCACCATTGTGTATTGTTAGCTGTCGGTTTTTCATATATATATCCTTTATCATGTTCAGTAACTTTCCTTCTATTCTTATCTCTTGCAGTGTTTTTATCAGGAAAGGGTGCTGTATTTTGTCAAATGCTTTTTCTGCATCTATAGCAATGATCAGGTGGTTTTTTTTCTCTCAATCTGTTTATGAGGTGTATTGCATTAATATTCTAATGTTGAACCATCATTGCATACCCAGAATGAAACCCACTGGGTCATGGTGTATAATTTGTTTGATGTGTTGTTGAATGTGATTATCAAGTATTTTGTTGAGGATTTTAACATCTAGGTTCATTAGAGGGATTGGTCGTAATTTTCCTTTCTTATGGCGTCTTTGTTTGGCTTTGGTATTAGGGTAATGTTGGCATAATAGAATGAGTTAGGCAAAGTTATTTTTACTTTTTTTTTTTGGAAGAGTTTAAGAAGGATTGGTGTTAGTTCTTTCTGGAATGTTTGGTAGAATTCACCTGTGAAACCATCTGGCCTTGAGATCTTCTTAATAGGAGGTTTTTGAGGATTGAGACTATCTCTTTACTTATTTTTGGTCTGTTAAGTTAAGTTTCTTCTTTCATCAATGTAGGCTTCTTCTGAGTTTCTAGCAATTTGTCTATTTCCTGTATATTATTATTGGCATATAATTTTACAAAGTATCCTCTTATGATGCTCTTTATTTCTGTGGGGTCAGTGGTGATATCACCTTCATCATTTTTTATTTTGTGTATTTGAATCTTCACTTTTTTTCTTTGTTTGCCTGTCTAAGGGTTTGTCAATTTCATTGATCTCAAAAAACCAGCTTTTGGTTTCATTTATTTTTTCTATAGCCTTCTTATTTTCTATTTCATTTAGTTCTTCTCTAATCTTTATTTCCCTCTTTCTACTTCCTTTGGAGTTAGTTTGTTTTTCTTTTTCTAATTCTTCCAAGTGTGTGGTTAGGTCTATGATTTTAGCTCTTTCTTCTTTTTTAATATATTCATTTATGGCTATGAATTTCTCTCTCAGCACAGCTTTTGCTGCAACTCATAGGTTTTGATATGTTGTGTTGTCATTTTCCTTCATTTCAAGTTACTGATAGTTACTGATTTCTTTTGAGATTTCCACCTGGACCAACTGTTTGTCTAAGAATGTGTTGTTTAACTTCCATATCTTTGTGCCTAATCTGGTTTTCTGGCTCTTACTGATTTCCAGCTTCATTCCATTTTGGCCAGAGAAATTATTTTGTATAATCTCAATCTTTCTGAATACATGGAGATTTTTTTTCTGTGGCCTAGCATGTGGTCTATCTTGGAGAATGACATATGTGCACTCGAGAAGACTGTATATCCCACTGTATTTGGGTGTAGTGTTCTGTATATGCCTGTTAGGTTCAGATCCTCTAGTGTATATTCAGAGTCTTTGTTTCTTTACTGATTCTCTGTCAAGATGCTCTGTCTAATGATGATAATGGTGTATTAAAGTCTCCCAATATAATTATAGAGGCATCTATTTTTCCACTTATTTTTTCCAGTGTTTGCCTCATGTATTTTAAGGTGCCCCTGTTCTGTTTATAAATGTTTATGATTGTTCTTTCTTCTTGAAAGATTACCCCTTTCACTAAAATATAGTGTATATCTTTGTCCCTTACAATAGATTTGCACTTAAAGTCTATTTTGACTAATATAGTATAGCTACCCACCTTTTTTTGGTTATTGTTTGCTTGTAAGATTCACTATCAGTCTCCTTGATTCCATTGGTCAAAGGTGGGTTTCTTGTAGACAACATATAGATGGGTCATATTTCCTTATCCATTCTGCCAATCTGTTTCTCTTGACTGATGAGTTTAATGCATTAACATTCAGTGTTACTACTCTCAAGGATTTACTTACTTTAGCCATATTTTCTTTGAATTTATGTATGTAATATGTTGTTTTTATTTCTCTTGTTGTCTTTTTAGTTGTTCTTAAACTCTCCTCCAACTCTCTTTCTCTCTCCTGTATTTTCCTTTCAAACTGAAGGTTTTTTATTGGCATACTCTCTTAGTTGCTGTTTATCTGTGAATATTTTGAACTCTCCATTATTTTTGAATGCCAGCTTTTCTAGATAGGGAATTATTGGGTGGAACTTTTTTCTTTTAGTACTTTGACTATGTCATATCACTGCTTTATTGCCTCCATGGATTCAGATGAGAAATCAGCACTTAATCTTATTGAACCTCCATTGTATGTGATGGTTCTCTTTTCTCTTGCTGATTTCAATATTGTTTGTTTTGAGCATTGAATAGTTTGATGAGTAGATGTCTTGGAGTAGGCCTGTTGGGATTTATACTCTTTGGGGGTGCACTGTACTTCCTGGACATGTACATCCATTTCCCTCAATAGGGTCGGGAAATTTTCAGCCATTGTTTCCTCCAACATTCCTTCTGTTCTCTTTCCCTACTCTCCTCTCTCTGGGATGTCCATAATGGATATGTTTGTGGTTTTGTTTTGGCATTCAAATCCCTAAGTCCCTGATGTATTTTTTCTATCTTTTTATCTACCTGTTCTACTATCTGTTTGATTTCAGATGTACTTCTTCCACAACACTAAATCTTTCCTCTGCCTGTTCACATCTGCTGTTATGTGCTTCCTGTGTATTTTTTAATTCTTGGATTGTGCCATTCTTCACTATCATATCTGTTATCTTTTTTTTGTATATTTACAATTTCTTCTGTATGTTCTTACAGTGTCATCTTAATATCTTTAATCTCTTCCTTCCCTTCAAGTTGGTACCTAATATTTGTTTGGACAGCTTTGATTAGTTGTTTGATGTTCTGCACTTCTTCCTGGGTTTTAGTTTGTTAATTGAATTGGGACATGTATTCCTGTTTCTTAGTATGATTTGAAAATTTTGGTGGCTGTCTGGTCATCTTTTAATCTTGATTTTTTATTCAGTTGATTAGCTTCTCTCTTACTCCAGTGTTTTATTTAGTTGCTGTTTGTGTGTGTGTGTTAAATTTTCCCTTTCACACTTTGTTCTTCTTATTATATTTCATTGCTTTGTCTATGTTTCCTTGAAGGGAAATATTAGGGCCAGAGAAAGTAAATGTTGTAAGGACAGTAAAGGGATGATGGTAGAGAAAGCAAAAGAGGTAAGAAAATTAAAAGGAAGATAGTAATAATAATAGTAATCATTAGAAGAGTAACCATATAAGACCTTGGCAAATGAATATTTAACTCATGTAAGCAGTGTAGAGTAATAGGAATAAAAAAGTGGGATACCAACAATGAAATGGGAAACTAAACCGAGAAAAATATATAGAATGAATTAAAAGGCCAGAATGATGAGGTGGGAGGGAAAGATAAAAGAAAACACAAAAATATAAAAAATTAATAAAAGAAAGAAAACAGGATAGATGAGACAGAAATAAATACCAGAAAAATGAAGACTAAGCAAAGAAAGATGGAATGTAAGAACAACAGAAAGCAGAAGATAGAATGAAGAAAGAAGGAAATGAACATTGGTAGACAAAATTGACATACACAGAAAAGGGGAAATCAAGGTAGAGGAAACAGAGCAACCAAGAATCAAGCCAGCAGCACCTTGAGGAATTAATCTCTTCATCTAGCTCCCACCACATCAATGCCCTGAAGCCTGCTACTCTGTGGGTTCCCAAAACTGCTCACTTGGGCAGGATCTCACCCCTAAAGAGCCATTTTTGGTGAAAGAGTTCTGCTTATCTTCCTTTGAAGGAAAAATAATTAGGTCCAGAGAAAAGGAAAGACATAGGAAGACTAAAAGAAAGATAGTAATAGTAATAGTAAAAGGTAAGAGAGCAACCATACAAGACCTAGGAAATTTAGAAATTAACACAAGTAAGAAGCACAGAGCAACAAGATTAGGAAAGAAGAATAGAAGCAATGAAACAAGAAACAGAATAGAGGAAAAATATATTGAATGAATTAAAAAGCTGGAATGGTGAGAAGAGGGGAAAAGAGAAAAGAGAGAAAGAAAAAAGTAAAAAAGGGAAAGTATACAGAGAAAAAAAGAGAGAGGCAGAAATACAAACAAGAAAAATTGGAGACCAAATAAAAGAGATGGAATAAAAGAAAAACATCAGAAAACAAAAGATATAAAGATGACGAAGTGAAAAGATAGTGTGGGTAGAATAGATCAGTAACCAAAAGAATAAAAGAAAAATATAGAAACAGAGAAAGAAAGGGAGGGGGTACAAAACAAGAAATAAGACAGCAGCAATTCATGTTTTTTAAAATAGGAGACAGAATAAAAAATAATAATAATAAACATGGAACAACAGCCTTCTCTCTTAGACCCTTAAGGATCTTCTAAGTCTTCTGGTGTTCCTCAATCACTCACCCTGCAGCCTCCCCTCTGAAGGTTTTGAACTGGGCTTTATTGAGTAAAGTAAGGGAAATAAAATAAAGTGAATCTTTTTTTCTGAAATAATAAGAGATCCAAGAAAAGCTAATACAAAGAAAATGTCTATATGTTCCCTGCCATAAAGTTTCAGCTGGATGCCTGATAACCTGGTTAATCACTTCTCAAGGAATATCCAGGAATTAAATCAGGGACCTCATATATGCTAGACAGGAATTCTTCCACTGACCTATTCTGATTCCTTGGGTTAATTAACTTTTCAGAAGGCTATCTGCTCCTTTTCTCTCAGGCAGGATAGATCCCCTGCAATCAGCTGGGGTGGTACTGATCACCACCTGTCTCTACCTCCTCATTGATGTAATTCCTTTCTTTACTTAGGTGGCTGAGCATGACTGCCAGCCTGAGGAAATCCCCCTTGCCTCTCCCTGTGGAGTTGGAGTCACTTCTGATAGTCAAGGGAGGCCCATCTGGCTAAACTCACCACAAAATATCACTCTCCAGTCTCCCAAACCCCTATTCCCCACAGGAAATCTGCCATCACAATCCAATTTGGAGAAAGGGCTAGGGTCTCCACCTAGTCTACCCACCCTGAGGGTTGGGTATGTGTGCCCTTTCCAACCACTGAGGTAAGCAACCCATGACTCTTCCTGGCTACCTTATTTGTCCAGTAACCCCTTAGATGACTCAGAGCACTTTCCCATGGAGGTAGAAGTCTGCTATACTCTCAGTTAGATACAATTCACCAGGAGATTTACCCTCACTTAATATCTTGGGGGTGGAGGAGGTGTGCCCTTCCTGGCAGCTGGGAGGTTAAATAACTCATGATTACTAGTTTTGGCTTCTTTGTGTCTCTGACCCTCTCTTCTGGGAGTTGGTAAGCAGTGTCCTGGTTTGTGTGGCCCAATGTAGGTCCCTATGGCAGCCTCTGGCTTTTTCTTTGTTGTTTTAGTGAGATCTAAACTTATATGCCTAACGCATTGGCCATGTTCCCCATGAACCTATATGCTTCTTTTTAAATTAAACCATCCCATGCCAACATTCTAACTTGATGTACTCATTTGCTTGTGTTTTACTTGGGGAAAGCCCATTCCTCCTTCAGGTATAATAAAAGATGGGCCATCATTGATGATGATATTTGTAAAGTAACCAATAGAGGAGAAAAATAAAGTACTATATATATATATATATAATTTGATGGAAGGGGAATATGTAGACTAAGAGAAATTTAACTTAGGCATAGTCATCTTTTCTTAGCTTTCTTAACAAGAATGGAAACAAAATGAAGTAATCAAAGATCTGGTAATAAAAATATTATCATTAGTAACAGTTGAATGAATCACTCAATTATGAATAACCCATGAATCTTAGAGACAGCTTAGAGAAATACAAACCAGTGTCAACATGCTCTTGGTGGACTTCCAGGAAGATGATGGACTAGAAAAACATGAGACTCTCTTCTCCTCCAGAAAAATAGCTACAGGACAAGCAGAAACAGCTAGGAAAAAGACCTTCTTGGGTTTAGGACACCAGGCAAAGCCTGGACACTGCCCAGAGTAGAGAGGGACAAAGGAGGGGAATTCCCAACAACAGAACTGTGAGTTGAAAGCAGCAGCTGCACAGGAGCAGCTTCCCAGAGGCATTAGAATTGTAAGGCCTCTGTGCCTGTGCCTACAGACAAAGGGAGCTCCAGAGATGCACCACCACATAAAGGGGACAGAGAGGGACACAGCCTAAGGCTGACACAGTTTATGACCCACAAATTTGTTTGGCTGTGTCCCACTAGCCATTCTAGGCCAGGTGGGACCACAATATGGTTTGTCCTGGGAGCTGGTACAGGACTGGAGGAATCTAACCATCTCAATATCACTCTCTTCTAGCCAGGACTGTTTGTGGAGGATGCACATCCACAGGAAATGGGAGGGAAAGGGACAAAGCCTAAGTCAGCTTTTGACACACAAATTTGGTCTACTGCATCCCAGGAGCCCTTCAAGGCCAGGAGGGTTCATCCCATTGTTTGCCTTGGGAGCCAGCAAGGGGGGAAAGATATATGACCCTCCCAATCTCCTTCTGTACTAACCAGGAATGGTTGTTGAGACCCAGAGGGAGTGGAATTGCTTCCTACCTGGGAAAAGGGAGGGGGCTGCCAGAGAAGGCTAGAGAATATCTCTGATAAAATTTGAATTACAAGGCTCTTAGCCTCCAGGCAGGAAGCTCTATCACATTGATCCACTATTTGTTGAAACAAATACCATCTGACCAGACACTAAACTGAGAGCTGCCAAAGAGCACCATCTGCTGGCAAACCAAGGAAGTGTATGTGAGAAAATTAAAAGTAAGTAAGAGATGCTTTTTCCTGGTCTTTATAGCTTCCCTCCCCAATGCCCTAGGAAGCAGGTCTGCAACCAGTTACTGGGTTCAGAGCTCAGTTTTGAGCAACTAGCAGGGACAATCATAATAATCTAGGTTGAGACAAGAATCAAAGAGCTGTGGTAATGCACAGTCTCCCACCACTAAATCCCCACAAAAGAGAAAGAAATTGAGCATCTGTGTAAACTACATCCTAATCAGATGCCTAGACATTAGAAAAAAATTATGAGCCATACTAAGTAAATGGAAGACATGGCCAAAGAAGAGGAGTATATCAAAGCCTGAGAAGAGATGCAGGATTTGAGAGAACTAATTAATAAGAAGCACACAAATTTCCCAAATCAAATTAATGTGTTGAAAGACAACATGGCTAAAGAGATAAATGACATCATTGAACAAACACAAAGAAGAATTTGAAATCCTGAACAGAAAAGTAACAGAGCTCATGGGAATGAAAGACATAAGAGGTGAGATTAAAAACACATTAGAGACATAAAACAACAGACTCGAAATGATAGAAGAAAGAATAAGTGATACAGAAGACAAAACAGCTGAAATTGAAGAAAGAAAAGAAAAGAAAGAGAGAGAAAAGAATGGAAAAAGTTGAGCAGGGTCTCAGAGAGTTGAATGACAACATGAAATGCAACAACGTATATGTCATGGGAGCTCCAGAAGAATAAGAGAAGGGAAAAGGGGCAGAAAGAGTATTTGAGGAAATAATACCTGAAAATTTCCCAACTTTTAGAAAAGAATGAACTTACATGTCCAAGAAGTACACTGTATCCCACTCACAATAAATCCAAATAGACCTCCTCCAAGACACATACTACTCAGAATGTCAAATGTCAAAGATAAAGAGAAAATTCTCAGAGCGGCAAGGGAGATGAAAACTATCACATACAAGTGATGCCCAGTAAGACTTAGCATGGATTTCTCTTCAGAAACCATGGAGGTGAGAAGACAGTGGTATGATACAATTAGGTTACTGGAAAAGAAAAACTGCCAGCTGAGAATTTTTTATCCAGCAAAACTGTCCTTCAAATATGAAGGTGAGTATAAAATATTCACAAATAGAAACTAAGATAGTTTGCCAAAAAGAATCCACCTTTGCAGGAAATTTTAAAGGAAGCCTTAGAACTTGAAGTAAAAAATCAGGAGAGAGAGGCCTGGAGAAGAGTATAGAAGAAAGAATAGAAAAAGGATAACCAAATAGTAAAAAGACAGACAAAATATGACATGATATATGAAAACCAAAGAATAAAATGGAGGAAGTAAATAATGCATTTACAGTAATACCATTTAATGTGAATGGATTAAACTTCCCAATCAAAAGATACAGGCTGACAGAATGAATTAAATAACATGAGCCATCCATATACTGCTTACAGGAAACTCACCTTAGGCCAGGGATACAAAGCAGCTGAAAAAGAAAGGTTGGAAAAAGACACTCCTTGTAAATATTAACCAAAAAAGAACAGGGGTAATTATACTAATATCAGACAAAACAGACTTTAAATGCAAAAATGTTATGAGATACAGAAGTCCATTATATATTATTAAAAGGGACAAACCATCAGGAAAATATAACGATCATAAATATCTATGCACCTAACCAGGTTGTCCCAAAATACATGAGAAAAGCTCTGGCAAAACTGAAGGGAGAAATAGACATCTCTGCAATAATTGCTGGAGATTTCAACACCCTGCTCACATCATTAGATAGAACAACTAGAAAGAAGATCAACAAGGAAACAGAGATCTTAAACAATATGATAAATGAAGTAGACCTAACATACATACACAGAATACTGCATCCAAACTCAGTAGGTTATATATTCTTCTCAAGTACCCATGGATCTTTCTCCAGGAGAGACCACATGTTAGGGCACACTGCAGATCTCAATAAATATAAAAAGATTGATATTATACAAAGTAACTTCTCAGATCATAATGGAATGAAATTAGAAATCAATAATAGGAAAAAAGTAAATTTGCAAATGTGTGGAGGCTGAACAACACACTCATGAGTAATTAGTTGGTCAAAGAAGAAAGTGAAATCAATAAATATATTCAGGTAAATGAAAACAAGAACACAGCTTATCACAACTTATGGGATACAGTGAAGGCAGTCTTGAGAAGGAAATTTATAGCCCTAAACATCTATATTAAAAAAGAAGAAAGAGTTAAACTCAAAGATTTAATTAAACAACTAGAGAAACTAGAAAAAGAAAAGCAAACCAATCCCAAAGCAAGGAGAAGGAAAGAAATAATGAAGTTTAGAGCAGAAATAAATGAAATTGAGGAGAAAAAAATCATAGAGAAATCAACAAAACCAAAAGCTTTTTCTTTAAGAAGATCAATAAAATTGACAACTCCCTAGCTAGATTAAAAAAGAAAAAGAGAGAAGATGCAAACAAACACAATCAGAAATGAAAGGGGAGAAGTTACAACTTACTCCACAGAAATAAAAAGCATTATAAGAGGATATTATGAGAAACAGTATGCCAACAAATTAGACAATCAGCTGAAATGGAAAAATTCCTAGAAAAGCACAAATGACCTACATTGATGCTACAAGAAATACAAGAGCTTAACAAATCAACCACATTTAAAGAGATGAAATCCATCATCACAAATCTCCCAGCAAAGAAAAGTACAGGACCAGATGGCTTCACAGGTGAATTCTACCAGGCATTTCCAAAAAAATAATAGCGATTCTGCTTAAACTCTTCCAAAAAATTAAAGAAGGAAAATTAACCAAAACATTTTATGAAGCCAACATCTCCTTAATACCATAGCCAGATACAGATACTACGAAAAAGAAAATTACAGACCAATCTCTCTAATGAACATAGATACAAAAATTCTCAACAAAATACACACAAATTGAATCCAATAGCATAACAAAAGACTTATACATAAGGACCATGGGGGATTTATTCCTGGTATGCAAGGCTGGTTCCACATAAGAAAATCAATCAACATAATACACCACATTAACAACTTGAAGGAAAAAAAAACACATGGTCATCTCAATCGGCACAGAAAAGTCATTCAACAAAATCCAGCACCCTTTTTTGACAAAACACTTCAAAAGATGCGAATAGAAGTAAAATATTCAATTTGATAAAAGGCATATATGGAAAAACCCACAGCCAACATTGTACTCAATTGGAAAATGTTGAAAGCTTTCACTCTAAGATCAGGAACAAGACAATGATGTCCACTACCACCATTGTTATTCAATATTGTACTAAAAGTTCTACCTAGGGCAATTAGATAAGAAAAAAATTAAAGGCATCTAAATAGGAAGAAAGGAAGTAAAAGTCTCACTGTTTGTGGATTACATGATCCTGATTTGGAAAATTCTGAAGTATCCATGACTTTAGCTAATAAATGAGTTCAGCAAAGTGGTAGGATACAAGATCAATATGCAAAAACCAATAATGTTTTTGTATACTACTGAACAATCTGAGGAGGAAATCAGGCAGGGAAATTCCTTTTACAATAGCAACAAAAAGACTCAAATATCTAGGAATTAATTTATCCAAAGAAGTATTAGACCTATATGCAGAAAACTACAAAACAATGTTAAAAGAAATCAAAAGACCTTAACAAATGGAAAGACATTCTGTGTTCATGAATTGGAAGAATAAGTATTGTGAAGATGTCAATCTTACCCAAACTGATTTAGAGAGTCAATGCAATACCAATCAAAATTCCAACAGTCTACTCTACAAATTAGAAAGGGCAATAACTAAATTCATTTCTAAGGGAAAGTTCATCTGAGTAGCCAAAAGCATTCTAAAAAAGAAGAGTGACATGGGAGGAATTTCTCTGCTTGATCATGAAACATATTACAAAGCTACAGTCATCAAAGCAACATGGTACTGGTATAAAGACAGACACATCAATCAGTGGAATAGAATTGAGAGTCCAGAAATAAACCCTCATCTTTACAGCAAACTGGTTTCTGACAAATCAACCAAGTCCATGTTAACAGGACAAAACTGTCTCTTCAACAAATGGTGCTGGGAGAACTGGATATCTATAACCAAAAGAATGAAAGAGGACCCCTATCTCACTCCCTATACAAGAATCAACTCAAAATTGATCAAGGACCTAAATATAAAACTACTAGAAGAAATTGTAAGGAAACATCTTCAACACTACTAGAAGAAATTGTAAGGAAACATCTAGAAGAAATTGTAAGGAAACATCTTCAACACCTAGTAGTAGGTGGTGGTCTCTTGGACCTTACACTCTAAGTATGTGCAATAAAAGAAAAAATAGATATATGGGACCTCTGCAAAATTAAACACTTTTGCACCTCACAGGGTGAAAGGCAACCAACTCAATGGGAGAAAATATTTGGAAATCACATGTCTAATAAAGGTTTAATATCCAGGATATGTAAAGAGATGTTACAACAGAACAATAAAAAGACAAATGACCCAATTAAAAAATGGGCAAAGGACCTGAATAGACATTTGTTCAAAGAAGAAATGTAAATGGCAAAAAAAAAAAAACCCATGAAAAAATGCTCATCACTAATGATTAGGGAAATGCAAGTGAAAACTACAATGAGATATCATTTCACACCTATCAGAATGGCCACTATTAAAAAGACAGAGTACTACAAGTGTTGGAGAAGTTGTGGAGAAATAGGGACACTTATTCACTGTTGAAGGGAATGCAGAAATGTACAGCCACTGTGGAAGTCTGGTGTTCCTAATGAAATTGCATATAGGCTTGCCATATGACCCTGCAATACCACTACTGGGTATTTACCCAGAAGAACTGAGAGCAGTGACATGAACAGACATCTACACAGCAGTATTAACAGCAGCATTATTCACAATTGCCAAAAGATGGAAACAACCCAGTTGTCCATCAACCAAAGAATGGATAAACAAACTGGTGTATACACATGATGTAATATTTTGCAGCTGTAAGAAGAAATGAAGTCATAAATCAAAAGACAACATGGATGAACCTGGAGGACATTATGTTGAGCAAAGCAAGCCAGACACAAAAGTACAAATACTGTATGATTGTGTTACTATGAACCAAATATATTGTGTAAAAAATTGTATGATTCAAAAAAGCTTATATGTGTCCAGTATATTTAATTGAGAAATGTATGTTTTTATTCATCTATGTTCTTTGTAGTTTTCTATTATTGTTTATATTTTCAATTATTAAATGCACAAAATTAAAAAATAAAAAGAACAAAAAAAGATGCTCTTTGTGTTAAAGTGCTAGCCTATAAAAGTGAACTCCAGCCATGGGGAAGCAGACATGCTACTTTTTCTCCTGTATAAGCCTCCTTCTACCCTGACATGCCTTGCTCATTCCCACTTCCTCTCTCTGAAGAATGCCCTTTCTTCCAAAGCCAGAAACAACTGTGCTTTCACTGAATTAGATGATGAAAGTAATCATAATGAGAAAAAAGTACCTATGTAAATGAATTCTTAGTTAAAATGTACATAACAAGTATAAATACACATTTAGTTATTACAATGTTCTCTTCATTTGCCTACATTTAATCTTGAAATAACTAAAATTGATGTTAAAAATATAAATATATAATATTATTCTAGCTAAGTTAAATATTGATTCTTTCATCTAAATTATATTCTGAAGAAGAAAATATGGCCCAATAATACAAATTATGAGAAAACAAGACCAAGATAACAGGTGATTTGACTACAGAAGAATAGAATCAGGGAACTACCTGTTCTCACAGAAAAGCAAATTTGCATTTTAGGAAACTCTCTATAATAAAGTACCTAGACACAATTAATAGAATCCTCTGAGAGATCAACACTGAGGGAGGATTTAAATCACAAACCATGGTAACTTAGAATGTTTGTTCACAAAAGAACTCTGAAAGTTCTGGTACCAACATTACATCATTCTTGAGGACAACTGTGGGGACAGTAGGGCTGTACAGAGGAAATAATCCTATTTCTCTCCCAAGAACCATGTTGCATTCCACTGCCACTATTCTCATTGTACGTTATGTAAACATCACCTTGGACCTTACCAAGAGTTTGGGGTTAGAGTTTGGCTACAGAAGTAGGTTCACAAAATGAGGGACAGGGTGGGGCTGCTCAGTATCTGAGGAAGATCTTCTTAGTCAGGGCCTCACTTCCATATAACTTGAAACTCATGAGCTCTTTCTTTGCTTTCTCATGTGACTGCTTCCTTTTAAAGAGAAAGACCAGTCCGTGGTATCTTTGGCCTGAAAAGTCTTCTCCCTTGTAGCAGTTTGATATTGTTTATGAACTCCAAAAATAGATATTGGATTATGTTTGTAAACTTGTCTGTCTGAAATTTCACTTTTACTTAATTAAATTATGATTGGGACATGTCAGCAGGGCATTGAGTCCCTGCCCCTTGGTGGGTGTGGACTCAGAGAGAAAAAGCATAGCAAAGGACAGAGTTGGGAGATTTTGAGCTGGAGCCCCAGGAAGTAAGCACACAGAGGAGCTTGGTCATAAGGAAGGAGAGGAGGCCCAGGGAAAAGAGATGAGACATTCATCTGATAGTCTGCAGCTGGCCTTGTGGAGATAGCACAGCAGCTGAGCCTGGAGAGAAACAGGAAGAGAGGAACTGAAGAAACCTTAACTCTTGGCAGATGTCAGCAGACATCTCACCCCAACCATAAAAATAGACTTTAGTGAGGGAAGTAAATTATGCTTTATGGCCTGGTAACTGTAAGCTTCTACTGCAAATAAATACCCTTTATAATTCATTTCTGATATTTTGCATCAGCACCCCTTTGGCTGACTAACAGACTCCTCTTTCCCTCTATTCTTTGGTCTTCTCACCACTGGATACCTATTATTCTCTAAAGTGTGACTGAATTTCCTTGAGTTGCCTCAGAAATTCTGCAGTGTGCACTGGAAATCCCTAAGGTAGATAGTTTGCTACCATTCAAAGGGAAAATGACAGTACTTGGGAAAAATGATATTACTTAGGGCAGGAGCCCTTGGTAATTGCAGGTGGAGGATTTAAGAAGGCACTGCAGAAAGTTTGGGAGGCAGGGACAGACAGAGGTTGGATCAGATTCAGTGACGCACAGTTCTTTGTGGAGATGAGTGTGTGTGTTGATGAATAACTATGAAGGCTCAGACCTCTGGATGGGACATAACATGAGTAGATAAATCATGAAGTTTTCTTAGAAAATGTCCAAGGGTATTGTTATGAATTATCATGGTGTCAAGCTGGGAATAGAGTCATTTTACCAAGGGGATAGGAATTCTTGGGGCCATGATTCATGAAGCAGCCCATATAATGGCAGGGCAAAATGGGCTTTCCAGGACCTCCTTTGCTCTCTGGATTTTATGTAAATTCTACTCTTGGTGCTTTAGAGGAAAAGGGTGTTGCACCATAAAATGAAACGAATGTACTGTCAAAATTAAAATCCCCATGATATGTGACATATGACATTCCATTCCCAATTCTATGTGATAATAAGTGGCAAATATTTTCTCAGGAAACCTATTATATATTCTAACTAAATTTCATATGTAAACTCTGTATATGTAAACCTATTCTATATTCTAACTAAATTTCATATGCAAACTATGTATATGTGTGTGTACATATATATATATATATACACACACATATACAATGTGTGTATGCATGTGTACACTGATCTATTATGAAATTTGTCCTCAGTTTTCCTTCATATCTGTTAATGAGATTTATATTTATTACTGAAGTTTTGATGGAGTAAACTGACCAAAAAATCAGCCATTATCATTTATACATGTTTTTCTATAGATTTGGATGATGTGTAACATTGCGTATAATAACCCATTTTACCAAGAATAATAATAGGAAAATAAAGGCCCATCTAGATGATTTTCCTCTTCCACATGGCCTGACCAGGGTCACTTGATGGAATTCAGGTGGCATCTGCTCGGATCTCATAAGCCCTGATGGTTTCCCTCATGTTTCTGCTGACTTGGGAGGGATGAATGGAAGGCTGGGCTCAACTGGTTTTGTCAACCAGACATGTGCTAATGGGCCCTGCAGCATGGTGGTCTCAGGGTGATCAGACTCCTTACATGTGGCTCAGGAATCCCAAAAATAGTGATCTGAAAGACAGGAAGTGGAAGATGCCAGTTTCTTACCTTCTGAGTTATAAAACAGCATTCTGAGATTCATCTTGGTAACAAATATACTCAGCCAAGAACACAATTTTCCCTACTGATGGCACCAATTTGCCACAAGCTGGGACTTAAGGAGCATAGGCCTAACTGGACTTGGATTAATTACTATGGTCAGTAATTTGTCTCTCAGGCACAGGTGCAAGATGGCATCACCCAACCCCCCACTGTGGTTCCCACAGCCACTAAATGTGCCAGTCCCTGTGGGCTGAGCTATGACCCAATGCACATCACTGTGGGTGTGCATGTTTAAAATGAACCTCATTACCCATGTCCCACCATAACCTGGACTGTTTAATCACCACCAGAGAAGTGTGGGTGAGTTCTGGATAGTTGTAGCATATAAAACTTTGCATTTTCTCCCCCAAACCTTTCAGTTATTTCTCCCACTCCAGATAGAAGCAGGATCCCTAAATAGTTAAAACTGCCAGCACCTGTGCCTGGTGACTGATCAGTGGATCTTGCACTAGGATTCTAACCTGTTTTTCCAGAAGCCTGCCTATTGGCATCTGTCTTGCCCAAACTGCCTAATCACCCCTTATAGTCACCCAAATATCAATAAGCCTTTCCTGTCTTGCAGAAAACATCTGTTCCTTTTGGATCTGTTTTCCTGTCCATGTGGTTCAAGAGCAAATTCACTGCATTCCTTGGAAAGCAGCTCCCTTCTCCTGCTGAATGCTGATATTCCCTATGAAATAACCCCCTCCTATGGCATTAAGTGCAGATGTCAAGCCTGGGAAGTGTCATCTCTCCTCCTGCTGCCAAAGACAAGGACTAGGCCAGGGCTAGGCTTGGAACCATCTCATCCTACCACTACCAAAGATGAGGACCCTATAAAAGCCCACTAATAAATGTAATTACTCATCAAGCTAGACTTGTATGAGTCTTTGTTTGGTATGACATGTCCCTACCATTTTGATAGGAAGCTGTTGTTTTTATACTCAGGACAATAGTAAGTTCCAGAGAGTGGACATTAGGGGATTACACCAGAATCCTGAGTGACCTTATGTTTATTTCTGCTTCCAGGTGGATGAGATCAGAATTTCCTACTTTCCCACCTTGACGACACCCAGGATTTTACCAGTGGCATTCTTGTGCTATGATTATTCAAAGATGCTTCTTACCTCTTCATACTTCAGATTGAGATCCTCTTTCCAAAGAAATCATCCACATCAAACTCCTGCCAAAGCATGGAAGGGTCTTAACATGTTCAGACATTAATGTCCTCATTAAAGTCTCAGGACTATCGTTTATGAGGAAGAAAACCATGAAAGCCATCATAACTAGTTGAAAATTTCATGGAAATTCTTCCAAATATAATTGTACTTTCCTTCCCTGATCACACCAAGGATTGTTCTCTAAACTAAGGTGTTTTGTTATTTTATATTCTGTTATCATTATTAAATTAAAATGGCTAGGAATTTGCTATTATAAGATCACAATGTCAGCTTCCTCTTTCACAAATGTCCTTCAAAACAAAATAGTTAATGAGAGGCAGGGCTTGAAAGAGATTGTAGTTATTCTTGTTAATATCTTCATTTATAAGATAACACCAGAAATTTATTTCATTAAAAGGAATTTCAAATACCCCTTAAATATCTATCCTTGCACAGCAATCCTGTGAAATGGAAACAATACTGAGAAAGAAATTGATGGTAAAGTTATTGGAATGACTATTTCAATAGTAAATTCGTATCTTAATATTATGGGTTCACCTGTTTAAAAATATTTCAAAACAAGTTTAACTGTGGAATTCTCACTGATAACCTTCTAAGTAAAATAGCTGACCAAACATAAAGTATTAACAGAGTAAGGGATTTTATTGTTTCTTTAGTATTCTTTTTATTAGTTCGGAAATTTTAAAGTAAGACAGGTCTATTGTTAAATCAAAACAGTTCATAGATTCTTACTTGGCTGTCTCTGTTATAGAAAATCCTCCATGGGTTTCTTATGCCCATTAATAAAATAATACCAGCTATTTATTTCATTAAAATATATACCAAACCTCCATAACTCACTTTCCCATCCTCAGAAATCCCTGTAACCAAAATATCTGCAAAGAACTAAAATCATTTTAAAGTGGTTTGCATTACTACTATTACTCTTAGCATCAATGCACCTGCTGATATATCTAAATAATAAGTGAGGGAGAAGGGTAAGGACTTTCTTTTGGTAGAATGCCCACCACCTAATGGAGAGGCATGACTGAATTTGAAAATCATATTTTGCAAACATTATGGTAATAATTGTTTCCATCAAGAATTATGAATTCATGCTAAAACTACTGGGTAAAATTTGAGAATTATCAAGATAGTCATATAATCTCAAATATGTCCCTTCAAAATACTCATTACAAAAAGGAAAAGACAGCCCTATGAAGAAGCCTTATAGACTACAACTTAGTCCAAGGATCATGTTACTATTACCAGTAAGAGGACAATTGGACACTATGCACTCCCTGGCTCACCAATATGATATGCAGGGAGAACATAGTATCCCTTCAGCGGTATTCCCACCAAAGATACATACCTATGTCCAATCACATGGAAACATTAGAGAAACACATACAGAGCTATATCCTTCATAAATGTTAATTTTCTTAAAATTAAGGAAAGACATGCACTGTTCCTGATTTAAGGATTTTAAAGAGCACTGAGAGACACAGGCCCCACCCAGGCACACAGAGCCCTACTCAGCTGTCTTTCCCAAAGCTAGGGATGTGAAAAGATGGCCAGGACCACCAGATTCTTGAGAATAGACTCTGGCCTGAAAGGTGGAGAACAAAACTGTTAAGTTCAAGGGGAAACTGAGGAAGGGAGGCATCTTACATATCAGACCAGGAACTGAGGTCAAGCAAAGTCTTTAATGAGAGAGCCTAGCAGGTGGGCTGAATCTGGACAGAGTACAGCCCTGAGGGAGGGGAGGAAGGGGATTTTTATAGCTCATTCTGGGTCTAGACTACCAAGGGCTAGGTTGTGATGATTTATCCTAGCCTTGTAGTTTCAGGGTCATGATGTGATAACTCATATCAGGTTTTTTATTTCCACCTGTGTCCTAGGTGTTATTTTCCAGGACTCTTTTTGTTTCTTTTTCCTCAGAAAAGGACAATGATCTGTCTTCTGTAACTACTTCCTGATGACCAGGGCATAGAGCTGTCTCTAATGGTTGCCTTATGCCAGGGGTTGGTAGTGGTGAGCTTGCTGTATGAGAAACATGTTGCTAACAGCCTGATTGGTCATAGCATCAACAGTTCTGTGGATAAAAGTTGTTAGGAGTCATGCAAGGCAAAGCCTGAGGAGAAAGGTTAATAAGATTAATATGAGAGGGGTTAGGAGGGAAAAGAGGGTGGCATGAAGTGGAGAAGAGAAGTAAGAAAAGAGGGCTCCAAGCCAGAGAGTGTTGCTAAGCATGTTTTCTCTGGCTCATTTCATGATGTCTATGTTTTCTTGTAGGACTTTTAAATTTTTGACAACCTCTCTGGAAGTATTTATATAGGAACAG
Organism: Cabassous unicinctus; assembly: GCA_029593785.1. Classification (NCBI taxonomy): domain Eukaryota; kingdom Metazoa; phylum Chordata; class Mammalia; order Cingulata; family Chlamyphoridae; genus Cabassous; species Cabassous unicinctus. The sequence goes on from JAQZBX010004945.1 coordinate 28,415, forward strand.
CAGGTTTCATTTAATAAGGCACAGGTTTCTCCTCTCTTAGCTGTGAGGATATCTAAGGCTCACCTATTTTGTAAGACTACATCAGCTAAGCTGTTAGGGGATTTTTGTTGATTTTCTATTGCCTGTACTGTGGAGTTCCCGGTTTGTTGGAATGAGATGGAGATGTTAAGAAGTGCTCTTTTTAGTAGATGAATACCTGTGAACCAAAAAGCCTGCAAAATATAGAGCATCCTATACCAGGATTTCTTAGAATGGGGTTGTCATGAGCATGAAACTCAAATTTGGCAGGGCCAAGTGCTCACTGATTTCTTTTCTTTGATTGGGCTATTCTGGGAAATGACCTCTCCCTTGTCATCTGAAAGATGTATAGATGATTTCCAATGTGTCTGTAACTGCAGACTATGCAAGGATCTTTGTGGGGAGAGAACAGACCTAGCCTCTACAAAGATGCAGAAACTGGACCAAGAAGGAAATCTTAAAAGAACAAAAATGGACTAAAAGTCCCACAGAGTATTTTCCTAGCTTTCAAGGTTAGAATCTTTTCATTTTTTTCTTATTTTTTTAACAAAGTGAATACTTCCAAGTTTTTGAGCAAGGGTGACTCCCAATCAGATTAGTGTTTTGAAAGTATTACTTTGTGTATTAGTCAGCCAAAGTGGTGCTAATGTGAAATACCAAAAATGGGTTGGTCTTTACAAAGGGTATTTATTTGGGGTAGAAGTCCACAACCAGGCCATAAAGCATTAAGTTTCTTCTCAACAAATTTCATTGCCACATGTTGGAACAGGACAGCTGTTGACGTTTGCCAGGGTTCAGGCTTCTTGTGGTCCTCTCTTCCGGGGGCTACATTTCTCTCCGGGCTTAGCTCTTCTGGTTCCTCCACAAGATCAGCTGTAGACTATCAGGTGAATGGATCACTTCTCTTCTCCTGGGGTCTTTTCTCCAACATCAAAACTGCTTCTCAAAAAACTGCCTCCTGTGACCTTTGCCTTGCTTTTTATATTCAATTCCCCCACCAACCAAGGGCTGGGGCTCAATGCCCTACTGACGTGGCCCAGTCAACACCCTAATCATAACTTAATCATGCCCAGATTAACAGATCAGTTTACAAGCATGATCCCATTATATTTTTGGAATTCATAATTACATCAAATTGCCCAGACGGCTACATTCCACCCTCTGAATTCCAAAAATACATTATAATATTCAAAAAAACTTAAATCAGTAACAATTCAGGTACAAAATAATATCATAGGCAGTTTAAAGAAATATACTTTTTCTTGGGGCAAAGTCCTGTCTGTTATAGACCTATGAAACTTACAAAACCATTGAACTGCTTCCAATACACAAATGGAAAGACAAAGGATAAACATTTTCATCATCATAAGGAGAAATTGATATGTTAAGCATGAGTCATGGATCCTCTAAAGTTCAATAAACCTGCAGAGCATCCTCCATTCGATTTCAAAGTCTGAGTCATTCTTAAGATGATGGTTTCTTCTCCTTGGGGCCACATGGAGACCCACCATTTCCACAGGCTTGCCCAATGGCCATTTTCTGGGTTCCACCCTCATCAAGCATCTGAGTGTCGACCAAGCTCCAGACCTCACTCTCCAAGAGTTTTGGGGTGATTGCCACACCTTACCCAATCTTTGGGTTAGAGTCTTAGCCCCCCTAGTACAGTGAGGTGAAGACAACATTCCCCCTAACTTTGGCATACAGGTTCAACCCTCTCAGAGCAATGGGTTGACCACCTGGCCTTCTCTAATCCATGGGGGACAGGTACACCCCTCTCAGACCTATGGGGTGTTGACTTTAATGGCCCTAATCCTTGAGGAATGTGCTCCACCCTCCCTGCACCTGGGGTGGCAAAACTCTCCCAGAACATCAGGTGGGGACATCCACCCTCTTCAACTGCTGGGGAAAACTCACCCTCTCTGCACCATGGGGCATCAAAACTTTCTCAGAACATCAGGTAGGAACATCCACCCTCTTCAACTGCAGGGGCAAACTCACCCTCTCTGTACACATGGGTGGGGCTCCTCTCTTGGCCCAAGGAGATGTCTTAAGTCCAGATCTCTGCTTCCACAGTTTTCTTCTTAAAGCTGTTTCTTCTTCAATCTCTCCTTTCCATGTCCTCTTTTGTCCAAGCTGACAGTGGTTTTGTTCATACAGCTCTCTCAAAAACTTTGTTGGTTTAGCTTGCAGGAAGCAGGGGTCCAAGCCATCAGACAGTAAGACTTTCCACAAGTCTTTCCTTGATAACTGCATCTTCAATTCTGATTTACAAGTTCCAGGTTTAGCTAAGTCTTCAAATGGGGCACTTTTATCTGGGAAATTGATTTCCAGAAACTTGAAAGTTCTGGAATCATCTTCTGTTTTCTTTGTGCCCAAAAGTTCAGTCCTTAGTGTATTTCGTTCATCTAGTATTTTGCTATAAGCTGCAAGGAGAAGCCAAGCCACATTCTCCAAGTTTACCTTGGAAAGTTCTTCAGTTAAATGCTCCAGTTCATCATTTTCAAAATTCTGTCTTCCATATAACACTAGGAGTTAACCTTGCTAAGATCTCAGCAACTTTAAAACATGGATCACCTTTCCTCCACTTTCCAATAATAGTTTCATCATTTACTTCCAAGGCATCATAAAAAGTCTCTTTAGCATCCATATTACTATCAACAGTCTCTTCAAAGTGATCTAGGCCTTTTCCATCAAGCATTTTACAATTCCTCCAAAACATACTCCTTACCCATTTATAAAACTGTTCCAACATTTTGGTATATGCAAAAGCACTTCCCCACTCCTCGGTACCAAATTCTGTATTAGTCAGCCAAAGGGGTGCTAATGTGAAATACCAAAAATGGGTTGGTCTTTACAAAGGGTATTTATTTGGGGTAGAAGTCCACAGATACCAGGCCATAAAGCATTAAGTTTCTTCTCACCAAAATTCATTGCCACGTGTTGGAGCAGGACAGCTCCCAACATTTGCCAGGGTTCAGGCTTCTTGTGTTCCTCTCTTCCCAGGGCTACATTTCTCTCTGGGCTTGCTCTTCTGGTTTCTCCACAAGATCAGCTGTTGACTATCAGGCGAATGACTGACTTCTCTTCTCCTGGGGCCTTTTCTCCAACATCAAAACTACTTCTCAAAAAACTGCCTCCTGTGTTCTTTGCCTTGCCTTTCATATTTGATTCCCCCACCCACCAAGGGGTGGGGCTCAAAGCCCTACTGACTTGGCCCAGTTAACACCCTAATCATAACTTAATCATGCCCAGATTAACAGATCAGTTTACAAGCATGATCCAATTATAATTTTGGAATTCATAATTACATCAAATTGCCCAGACGGCTACACTTTGCTTTGTGATTCTAGTTTGTAATGAGTCAGAGCAGTAGCAGAGAGACTTGAGAGAGTATATAAAGCAGGGAAGTTAGGGAGAAGAAGGTGTCTCATTTAGGAGATCTAATTTTGAAGCATATTTACACTGTTCTGAGCTGGCCAGCTGTGTTGGCTTTCTTTAGTATAACTTTTAGGGATTTGCCACTCAGTGTGGTGTTTCTCAGCCTAATGCTTGGCAACATCTAGATGCAATTTGGAAATGCTCCTACCCTACAAGAATGAATCAAAATTGGCATATTACAAAGATCCTCAGGTTATTCGCATGCAAATAATTTGTTGTAGGGCAATACATTTCAAAGTTGTTTGTACATTTGAATTAGCTGGGTAGTCCCTAGTTTCTACCACCAGAAACCCAGCTTCAATTAGTATCAGTTTTGACCTAGAGCTAACAGGTTTTGATCACTGCCTAAGTGCTTTGAAAGTATAGTCAAGTTTCAGAAACCTCTTCTTCAAGGCACTTTTCTCAAATTTTGGTGTACATCAGAATCACCTATAGGGTTTTAAAAAAAATGATTACTGGTGCCAAAGATGTACTGTGTTGATTATGGGGGTGGGGTATGGAAAGGGCATGCCAGATGTGCACTCTGGACCATGGTTGTTGTTGGTGGTCTGATGATGTTGTCTCAATCTATTGCAAATGTTCTGCCACAGTGTTGTGTTAGTGGAGGGGTGCTGTATGGGAATTCTACACATGCACATGATTGTTTTGTATGTTCACAACCTCTATAGTAAATATATATATATATATATATATATGAATTAATAGAGTGGGTTGGGGAAAAATAGATCAAATATAAGATACAGAGTAGAGTTATTAGTAATATTTTGATGACGTCTTGCACAGTTTGTAAAAAATGTTTCACAACAATGGAAGGTGTTGGTGAAAGGGTGATATATGGGACCCCTGTATGATGGTATGCATGTTTATTTTGTAAGTTCACAACTTTTACTATACACTTATTTTTTATGTATATTCATGTATGAATGATATACGTCAATTAAAAAATATATTTTAAAAATAGATTGCTGGTCTGGCCCAGCTGGTTAGAATTAAGTGCCTTGTGAAAAATGACTTGACTGTAGATGAGAGGGTCTATTTCTGAGTTCTTGATTCAGTTTCATTGGTAAATCTATCTTTATGTCAGTACCATGAAGTGTTTATCAATATAGATAAATAATATGCTTTAAATTAAAGAAGTGAGAGAGTCCTCCAACTTCATTCTTCTTTTTTAAAGACATTTTTGGCTATTTGATGTCCTTTGTTCTTCTAAATAAATTTGATTATTGGCTTTTCCATTGCTGCAAAAAAAAAAAGGGTGTTGGTATTTTTATTGGGATTAAATTGAATCTGTAAATCAATTTGGGTAGAATTGATGTCTTAATTATATTTAGTCTTCCAATCCATGAACATGGAATGTCCTTCCATTTATTAATTCTTCTTTGGTTTCTTATAGCAATGCTTTGTAGTTTTCTGAATACAGGTCCTTTATGTCCTAGGCTAAGTTTATTCCTAAATATTTGATTCTTTTAGTCACTATTATAAACAGAAATTTTTTATGATTCCTCTTCAGATTTCACATCAGTAGTGTATAGAATGCTACTGATTTTTGTGTATTAACTTTGTATCCCACCACTTTGTTGAGCTTCTTTATTAGTTCTCATAGCTTTGTTATAGATTTTTCAGGATTTTCTAGATATAGCGTCATATAATCAGCAAATAGTGAAAGTTTTACTTCTTTCTTTCCTGAGTGTCTTATATTTCTTTATCTAGATGAGTTGCTCTGGCTGGAGTATCTAGCAAACTATTAAATAACAGTCTTAACAGTGGGCATCCTTGTCTTATTTCTGATCTCAGTAGGAAAGCTTTCAGCCTTCCTACTAAAATGACTACAATGCTAGTTGTATGTTTTTCATATATGCACTTTATCATATTGAGAAATCTTAATTTTATTCCTATCTTTTGAATTTTTATTCATCAAGAAATGATGCTGTATTTTGTCAAATGCCTTTTCTGCATCAATCATGAGGATCATGTGGTTTTTCTTCTTCAATTTATCAATGCGGTTTATTACACTAATTGATTTTCTTGTGTTGAAACATGCTGCATACCTGGAATAAAACTCTAATGATCATTGTGCATAATTCTTTTAATGAGGTTTTGGATTCAGTTTGTAAATATTTTGTTGAGGATTTTTGCATCTATATTCATTAGACATATTGTTCTGTAATTTTCATTTGTTGGAATATCTTTATATAGTTTTGCTATTAGAATGATGTTGGCTTTATAGAATGAGTTTGGTAGTGTCCTTTCTTGTTCATTTTTATTGGAAAAGCTTGAGCAAGAGTATTATTAGATCATATTGGAAAGATTGGTAGAGTTTACCTGTGAAGCCATCTGGTCCCAGGCTTTTCATCTTTGGGAGGTTTTGGATGATGGTTTCAGTCTCTTCACTTGTGGTTGGTTTGTTGAGGTCTTATATTTTTTCTAGGGTCAGTGTAGGTCTTTTGTGTGTTTCTAGGAATTTGTCCATCTTGTCTACATTGTCTAGTATGTTTTAATAAGAATATAGACAACCAGAAAGCAGAATGAGTGTAGAGAATGGAAAGCTGATGGTTAATCTGTACAAAATTGGTAAAAAGGTTGTTTGTAAATCTTTGGAAATGAATGGAAATAGTGAGAGCACATCATGCTGTTTGTGATTAGGAGAGCCATTATATGGGTATGACAGTGGTCAAAAGGGAAAGCCTAAGGATATTTATATTACTAGAAAGAAAACTTAAAAATGTAACATGGGACTGTATAACAATGAAACTTCATGTAAAATATGAATATGGGTGATATTGTTTATATGAGTGGTTTTACAAAATATAAATACAAATAAACTAGAGAGAAGGAAAGATAATAGCAGCTATGTATGGCAGGGGAAGCAAAGAGAGATTGAAAGGTGATGAGTTTTGTTTGGTTTGTTTTTGTTTTTTAGATTATTATTACTGGAATAATGAAAATGCTCTAAAGATGACTGAAGTGATGAATGCACACTCAGTGATTATAGCAAATACCATTGATTGTACAATTTGGATGAATTTATGCTTTATTAATATGTATAAATAAAATTGATTTGTTTTAAAAAAGACTGCTGGACTCCACCCCAAAGTTTCTGATTGGGTAGATATGTGGCAAAGTCTGAGGAATTGCATTTTTAGCAAGTTCCCAGTTGATACTGTTTGGGGGCTCAGCTGTTGGAACAGCTTTCAACTGTTTAATCATTTAGAAATATTTACAATAAAAGATTAACCCTAATTAGGAGTAACGTAGAAAAATGCACTCTGTAGCTTTGCAGATAGATTTTCCCCCTTTATCATTATGAAGTTCCATGATTATTATTTGTTGATCCTCTACATAATTTTAAGTCTACCTGATTCCTTTAATAAACTATGAGGAGCAATAAATGAAAAATAATTTTACACTTATTGTCTTTCAGTATGAAAAGGTTAGATAAACTGTAATTGAAGATATATTAAAATACAAAGAATCTTGTGTCAATTTCTAGGTTCCCTTGATAAATTGAATTCAAGAGTAAAACAATGGAAAATGTTTAGTTGTGTTGTTATGAATCCTCAAATACCTTTAGCAGAGATGTTTTCCAAAAGCTGATTGTCTGCATTGGTGAACATATTATGAACTTCTGGACAAAATTATGTACAATTTTCCTTTGATTTACATCACTGAACTTCTAGAAACATGCAATAATACATTATAATTATATGTATAATAAAATTATATAAGCCCAGGAATGTTTAAGCAGGTTTTATACACATATCCATGTCCAAAGGCTGCAGGGTAGTTCTGTGAGATACTGGACAATTTGGATTTGTGCAATATTGTCCTAAGCATTCCAGGTTTGCCTGGAAGTCTTGGCTACTATTGATAATAGCAGCCCCCAATGTCTTCAAGCACCAAATGGGCTGACTCAAGATTTCAATGTGCTTTCCATAGAGTGGCTATTAACCCTGTTGCAAATTAGTGGTTTAGTTGATTTAATCACATCCAGCATTCTCATGACTGGATTAGGCACAGCTTTTATAATCCTGATGATAACTCAAATCAGTCAAGACCTGTGAAAGCCCCCTCTCACTCTAAGATGACTTATATAAGCCTAATTCCTGTTCTTTGACACTTAGTTAGTTGGAATTTGTGGATGTAGGTGGTATTTCTTGTGTCTTCTGAGTCCTTACAACTGCTGAGGCCCAGAAGTTTCACTGAAGTTCCAAATTGCCACCATCATGGCCTCAACCACACTCAGGTTGGCTGTGGTATGTAGGAGTAACATAAATAGGAGTATGGAAGTCCATGGCCTTCTCAGGAATAATGGGTACAGTGTTCGATCTTTAGGAACTGGACATCATGGGAAGCTACCAGGACCAGATTCCAATCACTGCATGATTTATGATTTCACAACAACATACAAACAAATGTACAATGACCTTTTAAAGAAAAGTGAAGTATTCCTTACCCCAGAATGGAATATTACACATCTTGGGAAGAAATCAGAGAATCCAGCTCCAGCCAGAAAGATTTCAAGAGTGCACAGATACATTTGATCTCATTTTTACAATTGAAGAGAAAGTGTATGACAGAGTAGTGGAATATATGTGTTCCAGGGATGAGTTGACACTCCAGCCTGTGCATGTGATCAGTGTAGAAATTGAAGATACCCAGGAAGATGCCACTCTGGGAGCATTCCTCATCTATGAGCTCTGCCAGTGCATGTAGGGTGCAGATGACATGGAAGACAGTCTGAGCAAGCTGATCCTGAATTTTGAGGAGAAAACAGGAAAGAGTTTTCTTCACAAAATCTGCTTCTGCTGAAGATCTTGGCTGATCTGGGATGCTTCCTCAAGTAAGTAATTTTGTGTCAACTTTTACTATTCTATATTTTCCCTGAATAGCTTTCTGTCTTAGTTGGCCAGGAAGTTCTAGAGAAATAACATGCACAATTGTCTGCGTAATAAGAGACCTTTATTCTCTCTCAGGTTTGAAGGCTGGAAATGTTACATTAAGGTGTTGGCAAAGGAATGCTTAATCTTGGAGTTGGTAGTATTCTGGTGCTGACAGACCTCCACCACAGGGTGATTTACTCTCTGACTTGTTCTGACTCCTGGCTTCTTCCTGGGGCTTTCTCTGATTTACTGCATTCAAATTTTCTCTCTATAAGGCCTCCAGTCATATGCATCAACACCTATGTGGTGGTTTGAAGCTGTACCAACCCCAGAAAAATATGTGCTTAAATCTAATCCATTCCTGTGAGTGTGAACCCTTTGAAGTAGGACTTTTGATGAGGCTACTTTAATTAAGGTGTGGCTCAGCACAATCAGGAAGTGTTTTAATCCTATGAATAGTATCCTTAATAAGTGGAATGAAATTCAGAGAAAGAGCCATAGGAAGCAAGAAGCTGATCACAAATGGAACTTTTAAGATGTCAGAGAGACCAGGAGATGCCATCATGTGTCTTGCCATGTAACAAGCTAAGGACCAAAGTTTAACAGTAGCCAGCCCCAGAAAGCATCACATTTATGATGCCTTGATTTGGACATTTTCCCAACCTCATACCATGAGTGAATAAATTCCCATTGTTTAACAGGGCCCATTTTGTGCTATTTTTTACACAGCCTAGGAAACTTAAACAATCCATGGGGATTCAATTTGACCACAATTAATACTATTTTCAAAAAAACTTTCTTGCAAATTGATTCATGCCCATAGGAAAAGAGTTAAAGACTTGAGCATGTCTTTTGTGTGTGGGGGGGGGCATGGAATTCAATCACCAAGAGCAACTTTAAATGCTGTTTATATTATTATTTTTAGCTATACCACCAGAGGGAAAGAATGTTGTCAAGAAGAGCATTTTATTAGAAATAAAGAAAAAGCTATAAGCAAGTGTCAAAAGGCACTCAAAATGTGTACTTTTCTAAGTATTTTATACTGCAAACCTAATGTAATGCACATGGGGCTTTGTGAGAAAGATAAAAGAACTCCAGAATTTTCTGGATAAGCAAAGCAAAGCTGATAATGGATAAAAGATTTGTTTACAGACATTCAGTAAATAAAAACTATTTTCAAAGTAATTATATTAATTAATTTATTTTTAAAAGATACGTAGATTACATAAATGTTTCACAAAAAATATAGGGATTCCCATATGCCCCACCTCCCACACACCGCACAACCTTCCACAAAAACAGCCTTCATTAGTGTGGCAAATTGATAAACACATCATGGGGCTTTGCCATTAATCATGGACCATAGTTCACATTTGCAGACCACACTCTCTCCCACACAGTTCTGCATGTTATATGATGATATAAAATGGCCTATATCTGTCATTGCAATGTCCCTCAGGACAATACACAAGTCCCAAAAAAGCCCTTGTATTTCAACAGCTTTTCCCTCTTCCTGCCCCCAGAGTCTCCAGTGGCCACTGGCTCCACATCAATATTGTAATTTCTTCCATTGCTTGAATCACAATATGTCTATAGTAGAATACCAGTAAGTCCATCTAGTCCATAGCTCTTCCCCTGATACTGAGTGGTCTAGGATGGTGATGTCCATTCCACCTCCAGATGAGAGGGCTTATATGCCATAGAGAAGATAGAGGGTATTATCCTTCCTGCAGCTGCAGATACTTTCCATTCCCTGGGATATTTGTTGTCCATCATCATCTCCCCACTGGTTGTCCTGGATGAGACCAATGAGCTGTAGAGTAGGAGTTGCTGCTCCACTGAGATTCTGGGCACATTGACAGGCCAAAGTCTCAAGTCTCTGCATGTACACCTACAAATTCCAGCATCAAGTATAGGTCCAAATAGAAGGGACAGATTACCCATGTGCAGGGAAGACAAAGTTGAATCCAAATCTGTCACTCTCAGGAGCACAAACCCCAAAGTAGGGCCCACTGGCAATGCACCAAACTCTGGAGCTATCTGCCCTGACATGAGATCTGGGTGTTTCCAGAGCCCTCAGGAGCCCCACTATTTGGGATGATATCCACTTTGGAATTCTATAAAATCTTACTGAGATGTGTGTAAATGTTACCTCTGGGATGATATCCCGACTGATTTTGAAGTCTCTTAGCAATATAAAATCATTTCTCTATACCTTTTAACCCTTTTATTCAAGGTCTTTTCCAAGTCACATTGCCAGTTGGCACTTGGTAGAAAGCCCTCGGTGCCAGGGAGGCTTATCCCCGGGAGTCATGTCACATGCTGAGAGGAAGGTAATGCATTCATATGCTGAGTTTGGCTTAGAGAGAAGCCACATTTGAGCAACAAGATGGCAAACCTTAGGCACCCCATAACAATAGGCTAAGTATCAGTTTCAAGAGCAAAGACACATAAGGCTAGCCATAAATATCAAGGGCACTTCAGTGGATCATACTCCTTCAGCAGTCACTGCCCCTGCACTTGGGGAACAGTTGCTGCTATCTAAGAGAATGAGGATGAGGTCTCCAAGTTGGAAATTCAGTATTCTTTCATTTATTGGGTATTTCTTCAGTCACTGTGAAAATGCCCCATGAACATTTGAACATTTTTTTTTACTATTATTAAAATTTTACTAATTTTTAGTCACAAAATGAGGGTTGGATTTACTTTTTTAATATACATATATTTTAAAACATGCTTAGATTACATAAATGTTACCCAAAAATTACAGGATTCCCATGTTCCCCACCTCCCATAACATCCCACATAAACATCTTTCATTAGTGTGGCACATCACCTGCAATGGGTATACAAATCCTGGGTCTTTGCCACTAAGCATGGAGCATGGTTCACATTGTAGACCACACTCTCTCCCACACAGTTCTGCATGTTATATGCTGATGTAAAATGGCCTATATCTCTCGTTGTAATGTCACTCAGGATAATTCCCAGGTCCTGAAAAAGCCCCTGTATTACACCTGTTTTTCCCTTCCCTGCCCCGAAAGCATCCACTGGCCACTGCCTCCACTTCACTGTTGTAATTTCTTCCATTGCTTGAATCACAATATGTCTACAACAGAATACAATTAAGTCCACTCTAGTCCATAGCTCTTTCCCCAATCCTGAGGAGTCTGGGATGGTGATGTCCACTCCACCTCCAAGTGAGGGGGGCTCATATCCTATGGAAATGGTGGAAGGGATTATCCTACCTGCAGCTTCAGACTCTCTCCTTTCCCTGGTATGGCCATTGTCCATCATGGTATACTCACCAGGTGCCTTGGGTGAGTCCATTGAGCTGTAGAGTAGGAGTTGCAGCTCCACCGAGATTCCAGGCACAACTGGCACATGGGCAGGCCAAAGGCTGCAGTTTCTGGAAGTACACCTACAAACTTCAGCCTCACATATAGGTTTGAATAGAAGGGACTGATGGACCATGTGCAGGGAGGACTTATTTGAGTCCAACTCTGCCACTCTCAGGAGCACAGAATCCAAAGTAGAGCCCACTGATAAGGCATCAATCGATGGAGCTATCCCCCCTCATATAGGACCTGGGTGTCTCCAGAGCCATCAGGAGCCACTCTGAGTGTGTTGATATCCAACTTGGTGTTCTATGAGATCCTACTGAAGTGTGCATAAGTGTTACCTCTGTGATGACCTCCCAATTCTCTTTGAAGTCTTTTAGCGACATGAACTCATTTGTCTTTACCTTTTCCCACTGTATTCAAGATCTTTTTCCAGTCATATTGCCAGTTGGCACTTGGTATTAATCCCTCATTGCCAGGAAGGCTTAACCCAGGGAGTCATGTCCCACGCTGGGGGGAAGGTAATACATTCATAGGCTAAGTTTGGCTTAGAAAGAAGCCACATTTGAGCAACAAGGAGGCTCTCAGGTGGCAACCCTTTGGCAACCCATCACAGTAGGCTGTTTCAATTACAAGAGCAAAGACGCAAAAGGCTAGTCATCAATAACAAGAACCCATCAGTGGACCATCCTCCTTTGCCAATCATTGCCCCTGCACTCGGGGGACTGTTGCTGCTCCTTTGGAAAATGTGGCAGAGCTCTCCAGGCTGGGAATTCAGTATTCTCTCATTTATTGAGTGATTGTCTACCCACTGTGACCATGCCCCACCCCTTGATCATTTGAACAATTTTATATATCTTTCATGTATATTCAGGTGAACTTCCTCCTATGAAAGTCCCATCCCAGGCAACCCCCACAAATGATCCTCTGCTGCCCCCATTGTAACCCTTCTGTGATCTAAACCTTCCTTGAACATGAAGCCCATATAATAACCAAATACAATTAATAGGAAAATGAAATAATAATGATAAGCTTAAATGTAAGAGAGAAAATACATGGAAACTCAGAAAAAAACTAAAAATAAAATAAAATTTAAGGATTGGGACATTCAAAAAAAATGGGAAAAAATAAAATACTAAAAAAATTTAGTATTATTATTGTTTCCTTTTATCACTACATTATTGTGTGTCCAGTCTCTACCATGACACCTTCCCCCTTTCACTCCCCAGTGCCTCACAAATTTTCATTTAATTTTCAAAGAAGTTTTAGGTCACAGCAAAGTCACACACAGAATACTAGAGACTCTCAGGTACCCAACCTCCTGCCCCTTTCCTCACCCCATATTAAAACATTTTTTTTTTTTTTGGTGGATGGTATCATTCTTATAAGTTATACTTAGTGAAACATAGCTACTAAACATTTTAAATGGTTTATAGTATAGTTTACAATTTAGATGGTACAGTTTAATAATTTTTGATGATATTTACCATGTCCTGTGTCCATTACTGTAAGATAATGAAAAACCTTTCCCATGACCACTAAAAACCCCATTTGATCTTTTCTGTTCCTTCCTCCCCATTCCCCTGGGACACATGACATTCCCCTATCTTGACTCATTGGATGACAAGATTCAGAGTTACATGCCCTGGGTATTCTAACCTGCCCTTCCTAATCTAGCAAGTGTCAATCCTACACCACCAAACCCAGTAATATCACTACACACCTGTCCTATCCTTCAATATGCAACTATACTCTATGACTTTGCCATAGATTATGTCCATATGCGTGATGGCTCACAACCTACTCTTCTCTGTCTCTCCCTTGTTAACTTATCTTTCAGAGAATGGTTCTCAGAGACTGCTCACTTTCATCAATTCGAATCAGTGAGGTCATATACTATTCCTATTTCAATGCCTGGCTTGCTTCACTCAACATAAGGTCTTCAAGATTCATCAATGTTATTCCGTGTGTTAGTATTTTATTCCTTCTTACAGCTGAGTAATATTCCGTTGTATGTATGTACCACATTTTGCTTATCCATTCATCTCTTGATGGGCCCTGGGGCTGATTACAACTTTTGGCAATTTTGAACAATGCCCCTATGAACATTGGTGTGCATATATCTGCTCATGTCTTTGCTTTCAAGTCTTCTGGGGATATACCCAGCAGTGGAATTGCTGGATCATACAGAAGATCTATTGTCAGTTTTCTGAGGAACCACCAAACTGTCCTCCACAGTGGCTTGCCCATTCCACAATCCCACCAGCAGTGGATGAGGGTTCCTATTCTTATATTCTGCTGTTTTTTTAATAGGTGCCATTCTGATGGGTGTAAGATGGTGTCTCATTGTAGTTTTGATTTGCATTTCCCTAATAGCTAGCGATGTCGAGCATTTTTTCATGTGCTTTTTAGCCATTTGTATTTCTTCCTTGGAGAAGTGTCTTTTGCCTATTTTTTAAATGGGTTGTTTGTCTTTTTGGTTTTGAGGTGTAGGATTTCTTTATATATGCAGGATATTAGGCTCCTATCAGATATATGGTTGCCAAATATTTTCTCCCATTGGGTAGGCTGCCTTTTTATTTTCTTAATAACATCCTTTGAGGTGCAGAAGTTTTTAATATCGAGGTGATCCCATTTATCTGTCATTTTATCTTGGTGCTCGTACTTTGGGTGTGAAGTTCATGAAACCATTTCCTATTACAAGGTCCTGTAGATGCTTCCCTACATCATCTTCCAAGGTCTTTATGGTTTGGGCTCTTATATTTAGATCTTTGATCCATCTGGAGTTGATTTTTGTATAAGGTGTGAAATGGTATTTTCTCTCATCCTTTTGGATATGGATATCCAGTTCTCCAAGCATCACTTGTTAAAGAGGCCATTCTCTCCCACTGAGTGGGCTTGGTGGCCTTGTCAAATATCAGAAGACTGTATGTGCAAGGATCTATATCAGAACTCTCAATTTGGTTCCATTGATCAGTGGGTCTATCCTTGTACCAATACCATGCAGTTTTCATCACTGTAGCTTTGTAGTATGTTTTAAAGTCAGGTAATGTGATAACGCGAACTTCATTTTTCTTTTTCAATACGTCTTTGGCAATTCGGGGCCTCTTACCTCTCCAAGCATATTTTGTAGTTAGTTTTACCAGTTCCTTAAAAAATACAGTGTTGGTTTTTATTGGGTTTGCATTAAATCTGTAGATTAGTTTGGGTAGGATAGACATCTTGATGATGTTTAGCCCTCCTATCCCTGAACAGAGAATATTCTTCCATTTATTTAAGTCTTCTTTGATTTCCTTTAACAATGTTGTGTAGTTTTCTGTATATAAGTCCTTTTTCCTCTTTAGGTAAATTTATTCCTAGGTATTTGATTCTTCTAGTTACTATTGTAAGTGGCATTTTTTTTTATTTCCTCCTCAGATTGCTCATTATTGGTGTACAGAAATGCTACTGATTTTTGAGCATTGATCTTATAGCCTGTGACAATCCTGAACTCCTTATAAGTTCTAGAAGCTTTCTTGTAGATTTCTCAGGGCTTTCTACCTATAGGATTATGTCGTCTGCAAATAATGAAACTTTAATTCTTCTTTTCGAATCTGGATACCTTTTATATCCTTTTCTTGCCTCAGTGCTTGAGCAAGTACTTGTAAGACAATGTTAAATAGGAGTGGAGATACTGGACATCCTTGTCTTATTCCCCATCTCAGAGGGAAGGCTTTTAGGATTTCACCATTGAAGATGATGTTAGCTTTGGGTTTTTCATATATACCCTTTATCATATTCAGAAAATTTCCTTCTATTCCTATCCTTTGCAGTGTTTTTATCAGGAAAGGGTGTTGTATTTTGTCGAATGCTTTTTCTGCATCTATAGAGATGATCATGTGAATTTTTTCTTTCAATCTGTTTATGTGGTGTACTACATTGCTTGATTTTTTTCTGTGGAACCATCAATGCATACCCAGGATGAAACCCATTTGGTCATGTTGTATAATTCATTTGATGTGTTGTTGAATGTGATTAGCAAATATTTTGTTGAGGATTTTAGCATCTAGGTCATTAGAGAGATCGGTCTGTAATTTTCCTTTCTTGTGGTATCTTTCTTTCGTTTTGCTATTAGGGTAGTGTTGGCATCATAGAATGAGTTATGCAATGTCAATTGTACTTCTATTTTTTGGAAGAGCTTAAGCTGTATTGGTCTTAGCTCTTTCCGGAGTGTTTGATAGAATATACCTGCATAGTCATCTGGTCCTGGGCTATTCTTAGTTGGGAGGTTTTTGATGACTGAGTTTATCTCTTTAATTGTAATTGGACTGTTGAGTTCATCAATTTCTTCTTTCATCAATGTAGGCTGTTTGTGAGTTTCTAGAAACTTGTCCATTTCCTTTAAATTATCATTCTGTTTTGGCATATAATTTTTCAAAATATCCTCTTATGTTACTCTTTATTTATGTGGGATCAGTAGTGATATCCCCTTGCTCATCCGTTATTTTGTATATTTGCATCTGTTTTCTCTTTTTCTTTGTTAGCCTGGCTAAGGGTTTGTCAATTTTATTGACCTTCTTGAACAAAAAGCTTTTGGTTTTGTTTATTTTTTCTAGTGCTATCTTATTATCTATTTCATTTAGTTCTGCTCTAATCTTTGTTATTTACTTCTTTCTACTTCATTTAGGTTTAGTTTGTTGTCATCTTTCCAATGCCTCCACATTTTCAGTTAGGTCTTCAATTTTAGCTTTTTCTTCTTTTTTAATATATGTATTTATGGCTATGAACTTCCCTCTCAGGAATGCTTTCGCTGCATCGCATAGGTTTTAATATGTTCTGTTATCCTTTTCATTAGTTTCAAGGTAGTTGCCGATTTCTTTTGAGATATCCTCCTTGACCAACTGTTTGTCTAAGAGTGTGTTGTTTAACTTCCATACCCTTGTGCCTAACCTGTTTCTCTGGCCCTTAGTGATTTCCAATTTTATTCCATTGTGGTCAGAGAAATTACTTTGTATAATCTTAATCTTTCTGAATTCATTGAGAGTTATTCTGTGGCCTAGGATGTGGTCTATCTTGGTGTATGATCCATGTGCACTCGAGAAGAATGTAAATCCCACTGTATTTGGGTGTAGTGTTCTGTATATGTCTATTAAGTCCAGGTCCTCTAATGTATTGTTCAAAGCATTTGTTTCTTTATTGATTCTCTGTCTAGATGTTCTGTCTAATGATGATAATGGTGTATTAAAGTCCACGGCTATAATTTTAGAGGCATTCATTTCTCCACTTAGTTTTTCCAGAGTTTGCCTCATGTATTTTGAGGCACCCCGGTTAGGTGCTTAAATGTTACGATTGTTCTCTCTTCTTGAGTGATTACCCCTTTTTTTAATATATAGTGTCCATCTTTGTCTCTTACAATAGTTTTGCATTTTAAGTCTATTTTTTCTGATATCAAAATAGCTACTCCTGCCCTTTTTTGGCTATTGTTAGCTTGTAAAATTGTTTTCCAGCCATTCACTTTCATACTCCTTGAATCCCTGGGTTGAAGGTGGGTTTCTTGTAGATGGCAGATAGATGGATCATATTTCCTTATCCATTCTGCCAATTTGTGTCTCTTGAGTGGTGAATTTAATCCGGTAACATTCAGTGTTATTATTTGCAATGAATTTCTTACTTCAGTCATATTTTCTTTGGGTTAATGTATGTCATATGTTGTTTTGTTTCTGTTTTTGTCTTTTTAGTTGTTTTTAAACTCTCCTCCAACTCTCTGTCCCTTGTTTTTTCCTTTCATCTTGTAGAACTTCCATTAGTATTTCTTGAAGTACAGGTTTCTTGTTGACATACTCTCTTAATTTTTGTTTATCTGTGAATATTTTGATCTCTCCATCATTTTTGAACACCAGTTTTGCTCTATAGAGAGTTCATGGCTGTAAGTTTTTTTTCTTTTAGCACTTTGACTATGTCATACCACTGTCTTCTTTCTTCCATTGTTTCAGATGAGAAATCAGCACTTAATCTTATTGTGCTTCCCTTGTATGTGATGGTTCTGTTTTCTCTTCCTGCCTTGAGTATTTTCTTTTTGTCTTGAGCATTGGACGTTTTGACAAGTATAGGTCTTGCAGTTGGCCTGTTGGGATTTATACTGTTTGGGGTGCACTGTGGTTCCTGAATCTGCACGTCCATATCTCTCAATAGGGTTGGGAAGTTTTCAGCCATTATTTCCTTCAACACTCCTTCTGTTCCCTTTCCCTTCTCTTCCCCTTCTGGGATGCCCATAATGCATATGTTTGTGTGTATTGTGTTGTCATTTAAATCCCTGAGTCCCTGCTGGATTTTTTCTATCTTTTTGTCTATCTGTTCTACTATCTGTTTGATTTCTGCTGTATTGTATTCCACATCACTAATTCTTTCTTCTGCCTGTTCAAATCTGCTGTTATGTGAATCCAGTGTCTTTTTGATTTCTTGGATTGTTCCTTTGATCACCATCATACCCATTATCTTTTCGTGTATGTTTAAATTTCTTCAGTACGTTCTCCCAGTTTCTTCTTTATATCCTTAAACTCTTCCTTCACTTCATTAAGTTGGTCCATGATAGTTGTTTGGAAAGCTTTGATTAGTTTTTCAATGTTCTGCATCTCTTCCTGGTTTTTAGTTCGTTCATTGGACTGGTCCATGTCTTCCTGTTGCTCAATGTGGTGTGTAATTTTTTGTTGCCCTCTAGTCTTCATTTTATCTTGATGGTTTTTTTTCAGTTGATTAGCTTCTCTCTCTGCTCTAGAGTTTTATTTAGCTTTTGGTTCTGTTTGCGTGTTAAGTTTTCTCTTTGACACTTTTTCTTCTCATTTTATTTCCTTGCTTCTTTCTATGTTCCCTTGAAGTCAAAAGATTAGGGCCAGTGGAATTGCAAGATATGATAAAGGAAGAAGCATAATAGTAATATTGATAAAAGTTAGAAGAGGTGCCCAATAAGACTTAGTGAAATGAATATTTAACTCATGTAGGCAGTGTAGAGTAATAGGAAAAAAAGTGGAATACCTACAATGGACTGGGAAACCAAATAGAGGAATATATATATAATGATTTAGAAGGCTAGAATGATGTGGAGGGAGAGAAAGAGTGAGGAATGAGATGAAAGTAAAGAGTTACTATTAATTAAAAAAAAAAGAAAATAGAATAGATAGTATAGAAATTGATACCCTTAAGTTGTGGGATTATGAAAAATCGTGGTGTGTAAGAACTACAACAGAAAGCAGAAGGCAGAAAGATGAAGGAAGTGGAAGAGATAGCTTGTGAGGCAAAATCAATATAGACAGAGAATGGGAAATCACTGAAGAAGAAGCACATCAAAGAAGAGACAAGGTAGCAGTACCTAAATAAAAGGAAAAAGAAAAAGAAAAAGAAGGAAAAATGAAGGGAGGAAAACCAAACAACCACGCAAGCAAGCAGTCAAACAAAGCTAAGGAGGAACAGGGTCCTTGTGCAACCTCTCAGCCTGCTTGTGTTTATCAATCAATTTCCCTGCAGGGTTCTATCTGCAGGTTTTGAGGCAGATTTTAACTTTTAAACTAAATTAAAAAGAGGAATTCTTCATTTTTTAAAGTGGCTATCTATTTTTTTTTTTTGGTGAAAAATGGGACCCAAAAGAAGTCCTCTTCTAAACCACCTCCTTCACTGAGGGGACCCTAACTAGGCTCATGGAACCTAATCAAGCACTTCCCACTTCCTGGCCTTCCTAGGGGAGCTGAAGCTCTGATGCTTGTCAGTGCAGAATGATAAAATTGGCTGACTCAATGTCACCGGGCTGCTGGGTAAATCAAGCTTCCTCAGTAGATTCACCTCTCCCCTCAGCCTGGTGCTGCTTCAAGCTGGCTTATGTGCTCCCCAAAGTATGAGGGGATTCATGCAGCCAAATCCACAGAAGGGAAATACCTCTCCACCTTCTGTAGGAACCCTCCCTCTTTTGGATAATGCTCTCTCTCACTGAGTTGGTGGGGTTTGAGGCGTATCCCTGGGCAACTAGGTAAATCAAGTTCCTCAGCAGATTTGCCCCTCCCCTCTGCCTGGTGTTGATTCAATCCAGCTATTTTGTTTGCTTAAGCTGCAAGGGTTTCCAGGCAGCCAAATCCACAGAAAGGAAACCCCTCTCACCCCTTCGCCAGAACCCTCTCACTCTCGGAGAATGCTCCCTCTCACCGGGTTGCCGGGCGGGAGTGCGCGGAATAAACCAGACTTTTTCCCTGAGGGTGGGGTTCGGCCATCTGTGTTAACCACCACAGGTAGGCGTAAAACTCACGAATCTCTACCGATCAGTCCATGCCATCAATTTGCCTGCAGATAGATGTCCCAAGCTTCTCGCTCCGTGTGCCCACAGCACAGAACCCTGGGCAGGACCCTGTCCAAAATCCGCCATCTTCTGAGAGCTAGTCAGCAAGTGCAGTCCTAGACCAACACCGTCTTGCCTCCCCAGAACAAGAGGTTTTGAAATGCTGGTTTATCCTCCCTCATTAGTAACCACCCTTGCTCATAAGAGACACCCACTTGTGTGTTTCTTCATGAACCAGTCCTACCAAAGATAGGGGTCCATCTCCTTCCTGCCCATTGTGTGGGTCTCCACCCTCTGATACAACACATTCTAACAGGATGAACACCCACACACTCCCAAGAGGCATGTTCCAGAAGTGCCCTGTCCCGAATGCCCCCAACCAACACCTTTAACCAATAACACTCCCTTGTCATAGTGCCATAAAAGCCATCCCACCCCTCTACTTTCAACCTCATACCCACATATCCCATGTTCACCTCATCCCTATCCCATCTCTCCTCCCAGTATCCTGGTGTAACCATTGGTCAATTTGATGTAATTATGAATTCCAAAAATATAATGGGATCATGCTTGTAAACTGATCTGTTAATCTGGGCATGATTAAGTTATGATTAGGGCATTGAATGGGCCACCTCAGTAGGGCACTGAGACCCACCCCTTGGTGGGTGGGGTAATCAAATATAAAAGGCAAGGCAAAGGACAGAGTAGCAGCAGTTTTTGAGAAGCAGTTTTGATGTTGGAGAAAAGGCCCCAGAGGAACAGAAGTGAGCCATTCACCTGATAGTCTACAGCTGACCTTGTGGAGGAGCCAGAAGAGCTAAGCCCAGAGAGAAATGCAGCCCTGGGAAGAGAGGAACATAAGAAGCCTGAACCCTGGCAAACGTTGGCAGCTGTCCTGCTCCAACACGTGGCAATGAACTTTGGTGAGAAGAAACTTAATGCTTTATGGCCTGGTATCTGTGGACTTCTACCCCAAATAAATACCCTTTATAAAGACCAACCCATTTTTGGTATTTCACATTAGCACCCCTTTGGCTGACTAATACACCTGGGTATTCTAACCCACCATTCCTAATCTACGCACCTGTCAACCCTGCACCATCAAACCCAGTTACAACACTACCACCTATCCTATCCCTTCAATGTGCAACTATGCTCTATCACTTTAACATAGATTATGTCCATATGGGTGATGGCTCACAACCTTCTCTTCTCTTTCTCTCCCTTGTAAACCTATATTTCAGACAATAGTTCTTGGAGACTGCTCACTTTCCTCAATTCATATCAGTGAGGTCATGTACTGTTCATCCTTCAATACCTGGCTTGCTTCACTCAACATAAGGTCTTCAAGATTCATCCATGTTATTCCATGTGTTAGCACTTTATTCCTTCATGCAGCTGAGTAATGTTATATTGTATGTGTGTACCACATTTTGTTTATCCATTAATCTGTTGATGGGCACCAGGGCTGATTCCAACTTTTGGCAATAGTGAACATTGCCGCTATGAACATCGGTGTGCATATATCTGTTCATGTCTTTGCTTTCAATTCTTCTGGGTATATACCCAGCAGTGGAATCACTGGATCATATGGAAGATCTATTGTTAGTTTTCTGAGGACCCGCCAAACTGTCCTCCACAGTGGCTGGACCATTCCACAATCCCACCAGCAGTGGATGAGGGTTCCCATTCCTCCACATCCTCTCCAACCCTTATAGTCTGCTGGTTTTTTGATAGCCACCATTCTAATGGGTGTAAGATGGTGTCTCCTTGTACTTTTGATTTGCATTTCCCTAATAGCTAGTGATGTCGAGAATTTTTTCATGTGCTTTTTAGCCATTTGTATTTCTTCATTGGAGAAATTTCTTTTCAGGTCACTTGCCCATTTTTTAAATGGGTTGTTTGTCTTTTTGGTTTTGAGGTGTAGGGTTTCTTTATATATGCAGGATATTAGGCTCCTATCAGATATATGGTTGCCAAATAGTTTCTCCCATTGGGTAGGCTGCCTTTTTGCTTTCTTGATAACGTCATTTGAGGTGCAGAACTTTTAGATTTTGAGGTGATCCGATTTATCTATTTTTTCTTTTGCTGCTCATGCTTTGGGTGTGAGGTTCATGAACCCATTTCCTATTAGAAGATCCTATAGCAGCTTCCCTACATTATCTTCCAAGGTTTTTATGATTTTGGCTCTTATATTTAGATCTTTGATCCATCTTGTGTTGATTTTCATATAGGATGTGAGATGGTGTTTCTCTCTCATATGATATGAATATCCAATTCTCCAAGCACCAATTGTAAAAGAGGCCATTCTCTTCCAACTGAGTGGGCTTGGTGACCTTGTCAAATATCAGATGACGGTATATGTGAGGATCAATATGGGAACTCTCAATTTGATTCCATTGGTCAGTATGTCTATCCTTTAGCCAATACCATGCAGTTTTGACCACTGTAGCTTTGTAGTATGTTTTAAAGTCAGGTAGTGTGATACCTCCAAATTCATTTTTCTTTTCCAATATGTCTTTGGCAATTCAGGGTCTTTTACCCTTCCAAATAAATATTGTAGTTCCTTAAAAATACAGCATTGATTTTAATTGGGATTCCATTAAATCTGTAGATTTGTATTGGTAAGGTAGATATCTTGATGACATTTAGTCTTTCAATCCATTAACAGGGAATATTCTTCCATTTCTTTAAGTCATCTTTGATTCCCTTTAACAGTGTTGTTTAGTTTTCTGTACATAAGTCCTTTATATCTTTAGTTAAATTTATTCCTAGATATTTGATACTTTTAGTTACTATGTAAATGGTATTTTTTCCTTGATTTCCTCCTCAGATTGCTTGTTACAGTGTACAGAAATTCTACTGATTTTAGAACATTGATCTTATAGCCTGTGACTTTACTGAACACCTTTATAAGTTCTAGAAGCTTTGTTGTAGATTTCTCAGGGCTTTCTACATGTAGGATCATGTCGTCTGTAAATAGTGAATTTTTTTCTTTTTCATTACCAATTTGGATGCCTTTTATATCTTTTTCTTGCCTCAGTGCTGGAGCCAGTACTTCTAAGACAATGTTAAAAAGGAGCAGTGATATTGGGCATCCTTTTCTTGTTCCTGATATTAGAGGGAAAGCATTTAGGATTTCACCATTGAAGATGATGTTGGTGATGGGTTTTACATATACACCCTTTTTTATGTTCAGAAAGTTTCCTTTTATTCCTATCTTTTGCAGTGTTTTTTTCAGGCAAGAGTGCTGTATTTTGTCGAATGCTTTTTCTGCATCTATAGAGATGATGATGTGATTTTTTTCTTTCAATCTGTTTATGTGGTGTATTATCTTGATTGTTTTTCTTATGTTGAACCATGCCTACATAAACTTGATGAAACCCACTTGGTCATGGTGTATAATTTATAATTCATTTGATATGTTGTTGAATGTGATTAGCAAATATTTTGTTGAGGATTTTAGCATCTAAGTTCATGAGAGAGATTGGTCTGTAAGTTCCTTTCTTCTGGCATCTTCGTTTGGCTTTGGTATTAGGCTAATGTTGGCATCATAGAATGAGTTAGGCATTGTTCCTTCTACTTCTATGTTTTGGAAGAGCTTAAGCAGGATTGGTGTTAGCTCTTTCCAGAGTGTTTGGTAGAATTTACCAGCATAGTCATCTAGTCCTGGGGTCTTCTTAGTTGGGAAATTTTTGATGACTGAGCCTATCTTTTTAGTTGTAATTGGACGGTTGAGTTCATCAATTTCTTCTTTGGTCAATGGAGACTGCTTGTGAGTTTCTAGGAATTTGTCCACTTCCTCTAATTTATCATTCTTGTTGTCATATAATATTTCAAAGTATTATCTTATGATATTCTTTATTTCTGTCAGTTGTAATATCCCCTTTCTCATTCCTTGTTTTGTGTATTTGCATCTGCTCTCTCTTTTTTTTTTGTTAGTCTGATTTTGTCAACTTTATTGATCTTCTCAAAGAACCAGGTCTTGGTTTTGTTTATTTTTTCTATTGCTTTCTTTTTTTTTTTTTTTTTTTTTTTTTTTTTTTTTTTTTTTTTTTTTTTTACTTCATTTAGTTCTCCTCTAATCTTTGTTATTTTCTTCTATTTCCTTGGGGTTAATTTATGTTGTTTTTCCAATTCCTCCAGGTTTGCAGTTAGGTCTTCAGTTTTACCTGTTTCTTCTTATTTGATATATGCATTTATGGCTATAAATTTCCCTCTTTGTATATCTTTGGCTGCATACCATAAGTTTTGATATGTTGTGTTCTCATTTTCATTTATTTCAATGTAGCTACTGATTTCTGAGATTTCCTCCCTGACCCACTGTTTGTCTAAGAATGTGTTGTTTAACTTCCATATCTTTGTGCCCTTTTGGTTCTCTGGCCCTTAGTGATTTCCAATATCATTCCATTGTGGTAAGAAAATTACTTTGTATAATTTCAATCTTTCTGTATTCACTGAGAGTTGTTCTGTGGCCTAGCATGATGTCTGTCTTGGAGTATGATCCATGTGCACTTGAGAAGAATGTATATCCTGGTGTATTTGGGTGTAGTGTTCTGTATATATCTATTAGGTCCAAATCTTCAAAGGTATTATTCAGAGCCTTTGTTTCTTTATTGATTCTCTGTCAAGATGTTCTGCCTAATGGTGATCATGGTGTATTAAAGTCCCCCATTATAATTGTAGAGGCATTTATGTTTCCACTTAGTCTTTCCAGTGTTTGCATCATGTATAATGAGGTGCCATGATTAGGTGCATAAATACTTATGATTGTTCTTTCTTCTTGAAATATTACCCCATTTACTAATATATAGTGTCCAGTTTCGCATTTAAAGTCTATTTTGTCTAAAAGTAGTATAGCTACTCCTGCCCTTTTTTGCTTGTTTTTTTTTGCTTGTAAAATTGTTTTCAAGCCATTCATTTTCAGCCTCCTTGAATTCTCAGGTTTAAGGTGGGTTTCTCGTAGACAACATATAGATGGGTCATATTTCCTTATCTATTGTGTCGATCTGTGTCCTTTGACTGGTGACTTTAAACTGTTAACATTCAGTGTTATTACTCTCTAGGAATTTCTTACAGCAGCCATATTTTCTTTGGCTTTATCTATGTCATATGTTGTGTTTATTTCTCTTTTTGTCTTTTTAGTTGTTCTTACACTCTCCTACAACTCTCTCTCTCCTGTTTTTTCCTTTCAACCTGTAGAACTTCCTTTAGTATTTCTTGAAATGCCACTTTCTTAATGGCATACTCTCTTAACTTCTGTTTTTCTGTGAATATTTTGAATTCTCCATCATTTTTGAATGCCAGCTCTGCTGGACAGAGAATTCATATCTGGAAGCTTTTTTCTTTGAATACCTTGACTATGTCATACCACTCTCTTATTGCCTCCATGGTTTCAGATAAGAAATCAGCGCTTAATCTTATTGAGCTTCCCTTGTATGAGATGGTTCTCTTTTCTCTTGCTGCCTTGAGTATTTTCTCTTTGTCTTGAGCATTGGACATTTTGACAAGTATATATCTTGGAGTAGGCCTCTTAGGATTATACTATTTTGGGTGCACTGTGCTTCCTGGATATGTACATACATCTCCCTCAATAGGGTTGGGAATTTTTCAGCCATTATTTCCTTCAACACTCCTCTGTTCCCTTTCCCTTATCTTCTCCCTCTGGGACGTCTATAATGAATGTTTTTGTGATTTTGTGTTGTCATTTAAATATCTAAGTCCCTGCTTGATTTTTTTAATCTTTTTATCTATCTGTTGTACAATCTGATTTCAGATGTACTGTCTTCCACATCACCAATTATTTCGTCTACCTCTTCAAATCTGCTGTTGTATGATTCCAGTGTCTTTTTGATTTTTTGGATTATGCTTTTCATCACTATCATGTACATTATCTTTTTATTTATGTTTACAATTTCTTCAGTATGTTCTCCCAGTGTCTTCTTAATATCCTTAATCTCTTCCTTCACTTCATTAAGTTGGTCCACGATATTTGTTTGGAGAACTTTGATTAGTTCTTTGATGTTCTGCATCTCTTCCTGGTTTTTAGTTTGTTCATTGGATTGGTCCATGTCTTCCTGTTTCTTAGTATGGTTTGTAATTTTTTTGTTGCCCTCTGGTCATCAATTAGCTTAATGGGTTTATTCAGTTGATTAGCTTCTCTCTCTGTTCTAGAGTTTTGTTTAGCTGCTGGTTTTTGTGTGTGTTAACTATTCTCTTTGACACTTTTTTCTTGTTCTACTTCCTTGCTGTTTTCTTTTTTCCCTTGATGGAAAATGATTTGGACCAGAGAAATTGAAAGAGGTAAGAAAAGAAAAAAGATAAAAAAATACTAATAACAGTTATTAATTCTCCATATAAGACTTAGTAAAATGAATATGTAACTCATGTAAGCAATGTAGAGTAATAGGAATAAAAAAGTGGAGTACCTACAATGAAATGGGAAACCACATAGAGAAAAAACATATGATTTAAAAGGCCAGAATGATGAAGGGAGAGAGAAAGAGAAAAGAAAGGATAGAAAGAAAAAAGTTAATAAAAAACGAAAACAAAATAGACAAGATAGAAATTGAAACCAGTGAAGTTGAGGACTAAGAAATAAAAGATGGAATGTAAGCACCCCAACAGAAATCAAAAGATAGAAAGATGAAGGAAGGAAAAGAGATAGCATTGGTAGACAAAATCAGTATACACAGAAAATGGGGAATCAAGGAAGGAGAAGCACAGCAAAGAAGACACAAGCTGTGCAAGCCTAATTCAAAAAGGGGGAGAGGATAGAGAAAAGAAAAACAAGAAACAAAATAGCAACAAGAACAACAAAAACCCAAACACACAAACAAAGAGTCAAACCAAGTTAAGGAAGGACAGGATTCCTTCTTGGGCCCTTGTGGAGCATCTCAGGCTGCCTGTGTTCATCAATCAATTACCCTGCAGGCTTCTCTCTGCAGGTTTTGAGGCAGGTTTTAGCGAGTTAGCTAAGTTAAATTTTTTTAAATTAACTTTTTTTTTTTTTTTTTTGGAAAAGTAAGGGACCCAATGGAAGCTAGGACAAAAATAATGTCTATGTTTTCCCTGTCCTATGTTGTCAGCTGGATGTTAAATATTCATGTTGGTCACCACTCTTAGAGAAGTTGGGAGTCAAACCAGGGATCTCATACATTCAAGGCAGAGATTCTTCCACTGAGCTACCCCTCCAAATGGGTCAACCACCTCTTCAGAATGCTATTCAGTCACTTTCCCCCAGGCAGGATTCAGCAGGCTGTATGAGCAGATCCCCCCTGCCCTTTCCTGGTCAGATTGAGTTCCCTTTTGAAATTCAAATGTGACCCTGATGACTGAGTACTCAGCATTGAAGCGATATTTCAAGTCTCTTCTAGACCAACCCCTCTTCCCACGGGACCCTAAATAGGCTCTTTAAAACTTATTAAGCACTTCCCACTGCCTGACTTACTTAGGGGAGTTGAAATTCTGATAGTCCTCAATGTGGAAATATTAAATTGGCTGACTTCACCCTCTCTCAGTCCTAGCCTCTGTATCCCAGGGCAGTTAGGTAAATCAGGCTGCCTCAGCAGATTCACCTCTCTCCTCAGGCTGGTCCACTTTGAGCTGGCTAGTGTGCTCCCCAAAGCTCTAAGGGGGTCCAGGCAACCAAACCCACATAAAAGAAACCCCTCTCTGTCTCTTGCCAGAACCCTCCCACTCTCTGAGACTGCTCCCTTTTGCTGGGTGGCTGGTGGGAGTCAGGTGACTGTCCATGATTTCCATGGGGCTAAAAACTCATGGTTTTATCTTGAGCAGTCTAGCCCCTGTCCAGCTCCCTCCAGATCAATGCACCAAAGGCTCCTGCTCTGTGGGCCCCCAGAACAGCACACTCAGCCTGGATCCTTTCCCCAATTAGCCATTTTTTGCAAGAGAGATGGTGAGTGCCCACTGAAACCAAGGCCATCTTGTCCCTGACTCCCAAAGTAATTACTTTTAAAAACTTTTTTTCTGGTTTGGAGTATTATTTTAAAGTTTATTTTCCTCCAATAAGAAAAGGGTTGTATTGCATTTCTAAATTTAGGTCTTTGATTATATATTGCATCTTTCTTCCAAAAACTGTCCTCAAAATGAAAACCCAAGATAGATAATGGGCTACATATTATTGTTAGGAACATGGCATTATCTACTAAAAAATACCTCACCATATGAAATCAAATCCAAACTAATTTGAATAAATTATATATTCTTGTTTCTGTTAGGGATATGGATTTCATGCCACTAACCACATGCATTTTAAATGATTTAAGCCTTATCCATTACACAGAGCAAAACATTCTTTCAAAATGAGCATTTTTGTTAAATCATGTTATTGTTTTCAACTTTGGGATCATAATATAATAAATCCATGGATGTCCACAGGAAATGAGGGAAACACTTTCTTGGTAGTCGTTAGCAGTGGAACCAAACCAAGTGTTATGAAATGTAGAAAAATAAAGAAGGTATAGGTGGTAATAGTTGCATCAAATTGTTTATAGAGTGAACTATATTTGAGAGCTCAAAAGAAGACTGCTCTTGTTCATTTAAGTCATCAGAATGGGGCAAGAATGGAAGTGGGAATCAGCTCATAGAGTGTTCCATGCAAGAGAGAGAATGGTAGTATGCAATAGGCTGGTGTTGGTGGAAATACAGAGGAGTCAATCGAGTGGTGAGAGTTGGAATTGAAATGATAGGTTTTGATTATGACAAGAGAGAGAGGGAGGGATGTGGAATCACTTTCAGGTTTCTGACTATCTATAGGTTTGCTGGGTCCAGATGTATGTAATTGGTAGGTTTTAAGGTAGGGTGCTGAGAGACTTGTTTGCTGATAGAATTTTTCTCTTTTTTCAATGCACTTTATGATAAATCCATCAGCTCAGCATGGGAAATCTGGATCACAAGTGGGGGAGGTATTGAGGATACATGGTTGAAATACCTGTTTCAAATTAAGGGAAAGCCAACTAAATAGAAGTTTTATAGATGGACATGGAGCAGCAGATATGCAGGAGAGTGTGAAGAGAAAGAAAGCCCTTTCTGGAAGAGCAAATTACTGAGGTGTGAATATGGCATCTTTTCCAGAATATTGGAGGATGGCAAGGAGAGAAGCATAACTATAATCTTGAGCATAATCCATTCATCTCCACTTGAATTTCCTGGGGACCAGGAAGGACTCTGATGATTGAAGGAACCCCTTGTTCAAGCCCTTTCCTGAAGGTAGTATTCACAACTAGCATTTCCTTCATTACTGTTGATACAGCAGCACAACATATTTGGGATGAAGACAGAATGACTTCCAAACTTAGAGAGTGTGGCCAGGGACCATTGCATATGTTCAGTGTAGCATTATTACTTCTGCAGGGTTTCACAGAATTGTAAACAGTATACATTTTCCACACAAATAGGTTGAAAGCAGCTCTCTGAAAACTTCTCTCTATAAACACCAAGTGCAGGATGACTTAAGAAAGGGACACATTGTTATCCCAGGACAAAAGCAGGCCTCATTCCACCATAAGAATTTGTTTCATATTATTTGCCATTCTTCTTCAGCCATTCTAATCTTTCCATAGATTTTGAACCCATCCTGCATCAGGAATGACTTTTGCAAGAAGCAATTATGGGTTCTGGGAAAATGGTACCAATATAGGGAGGCAGAGTCGGACCCAATCACACAAAAAATCAGAGAGTAGGCAGGGACCTATCTAAAGGA
>JAQZBX010004946.1:0-38943 GCA_029593785.1 Cabassous unicinctus
CTCACCACATTCAACTTCCTTTCTGTCTCCTGATAACCTGTCTTCCAGACCCTACTTCTGTGAGTCTGCTCAATTTGCTTAGGTCAAATCAGTGAGGTCATGTAATATTTGTCCTTCAGTGACTAGTTTACGTCACTCAACAAAATGTCTTCAAAAGTCATCCATGTTGTCCTGTATGTCAATACTTCATTCCTTCTTACAGCTGAGTAATATTCCATTGTATGTATATACCACAATTTGCCTATCCAGTCATCTGTTGATGGACACTTGGGTTGCTTCCAACTTTTGGTGACAGCAAATAGTTCTGCTATGAACATTGGTGTGCATATATTTGTTCATGTCCTTGCTTTCAGTTCTTCTGGTTATATACCCAGCAGTGGGATTGCCAGATCATATGGCAGTTCTATAGTTAGCTTCCTGAGGAACTGCCAAACTGTCCTCCACAATGGCTGCAACATTCTACATTCCCACCAGCAGTGGATGAGGGTTCCCTTTCCTCCACATCCACTCCAACACTTATAGTTCTCTGTTTTTGTAATAGCTGCCTGTCTAATAGGTGTAGTTTTGTAGCAGTTTTGATTTACATTTCTGTAATAGCTAGTAATGTTGAGCATCTTTTCATGTGCTTTTTAGCCATTTGTATTTCTTTTTTGGGAAAGTCTCTATTCAAGTCTCTTGCCAATTTTTAAATGGGTTGTTTGCCTTTTTATTTTCAAGATATAGGATTTCTTTATATATGTTGGATATTAGGCCCTTGTAGGGGAAATGGTTATCAAATATTTTCTCCCATTGACTAGGCTGCTTTTACAATTTCTTGACAAACTCCTTGGAAGAACAAAAGTTTTAAGTTTGAGAAGGTCCCATTTATATATCTTTTTTCCCTCATTGCTCACACTTTGGTTGTAAAATTTATAAAACTAGTTTCTCTATAAGGTCTTGTAGGTGTTTCCCTGCATAAGCTTCTAGGAATGTTATGGTCTTGGCTGGTATTAGATCTTTGATTCATCTCGAGTTAATTTTTATATAGGGCATGAGATGGTTATTCCCACCCCGCCCCCTTTTTTTGAGGTAACGGGGCCGGGCATTGAACTCAGGACCTCGCATATGGTAAGCCAGCACCTAACCACTGAGCTACATCTGCACCCACTCCCTTGTTCTTTGGGATGTGGATATACAGTTCTCCAACACCATTTGTTGAAGAGGGCATTCTGTCTCACTTGAGTGGGCTTGGTGACCATCAGAACTCCTAATTCGGTTACATTGGCCATTATTTCTATCCTTGTGCCAATACCATGTAATTTTACCACTGTAGCTTTGTAGTATGATTTAAACTCAGGAAGTGTGATTCTTCCAATTTCATTTTTCTTTTTCAATATGTTTTTGGCTATTTGGGACCTTAGCCCTTCCCAATAAAGCTCATAATTAGCTTTTCCAATTCAGTAAAAAAATGCTGTTGTAATTTTTGCTGGTGTTTCATTAAATTTGTAAATCAATTTGGGTAGGACAAGCATCTTAATGATGTTTAGTCTTCCAATCCATGAATATGGAATATAGTCCCATTTATTTAAGTCTTCTTTGATTTCCTTTAACAATTCTCTATCATTTTCTGTGTACAAGTCCTTTACATCTTTAGTTAAGTTTATTCCTATATATTTTATTCTTTTACTTGCTATTGTAAATGGAATTTTTTTTCTTGATTTCCTCCTCAGAATGCTTGCAGAAATGTTACTGATTTTTGCATGTTGATCTTATATCTTGCTGCTTTACTGAACTTGTTTATCAACTCTAGAAGCTTTGTAGTATATTTTTCAGGGCTTTCTATGTATAGGATCATGTCATCTGCACACAGGAAAATTTTTACTTCTTTCTTTCCTATTTGGATGACTTTTATATCTTTTTCTTGCCTAAGTGCTTGAGCAAATACTTCTAACACAATGTTAAATAATAGTGGTAACAGTGGGCATCCTTGTCTTGTTCCAGATCTTAAAGGGAAAGCCTTTGGCATTTCACCATTGAATATGATGACAGCTATGGGTTTTTCATATATACCCTTTATCATGTTGAGGAATTTTCCTCCTATTCCTATATTTTAAGTGTTTTTTTAAATCAAGAAAAGATGCTGTGTTTTGTCAAATCCTTTTTCTTTATCAATAGAGATGATCATGAGATTTTTTTCTTTTGGTCTGTTAATATGGTGTATTACATTGATTGATTTTCTTATGTTGAACCATCCTTGCATACCAGGGATAAAACCCACTTGATCATCATGTATGATTCCTTTGATGTGTTAGCAAGTATTTTGTTGAGAATTTTAACATCCAAGTTCATTAGAGAGATTGGTCTATAGTTTTCTTTTCTTATGGTGTCTTATGTGGCTTTGGCATTAGGGTGATGTTGGGGTCATAGAATGAGTTAGGCAATGTTCATTCCACTTCCATTTTTTGGAAGAGTATAAGCAGAATTGATGTTAGTTCTTTCCAGAATGATAGGTAGAATTAGCCTGTGAAGTCATCTGGTCCTGGGCTCATCTTAGTAGGAGGTTTTTGATGACTAATTCAATCTCATTACTTGTGACTGGTCTGTTGAGTTGATCAATTTCTTCTTTCATCAATATAGGCTGCTTGTGTGTTTCTATAAATTTGTCCATTTCATCTAAGTTATCCATTTTGTTGGCATACAATTTTTCAAAGTTTCCTCTTATGATGCCCTTTATTTCTGTGGCATAAGTGGTGATATCCCATCTCTCATTTTTATATTTTATATATTCACATCTTCTCTCTTCTTCCTTTGTTAATCTAGCTAAAGGTCTGTCAATTTTATTAATCTTCTCAAAGAACCAGCTTTTGGTTTTGTTAATTTTTTCTAGTGTTTTTTTAATTCTCAATTTCATTTAGTTCTACTCTAATCTTTGTTATATCCTTCTTTCTGCTGCTTTGCAATTAATTTGTTGTTCTTTTTCTAGCTCCTCCAGGTATGCAGTTAGATTTTAGTTTTTCTTTTTTTAATATAAGCATTTATGGCTATAAATTTCCCTCTCAGCACTGCCTTTGCTGCATCCCATAGGTTTTGATATGAGGTGTTCTCATTTTCATTCATTTCATGGTAGTTCCTGATTTCTTTTGCAACTTCCTCCTTGACCCACTGATTGTCTGAGAGTGTATTGTTTCACTTAAATATATTTGTGCCTATTCTTGGTCTCTACCCCTTATTTATTTCCATTCCATTCTGTTGTGGTCAGAGAAATTAATTTGTATAATTTCAATCTTTCTGAATTTGTTGAGACTTGTCCTGTGACTAGCATGTAGTCTATCCTGGAGAGCGATCCATGTGTGCTCAAAAACAATGTATATCATGTTATATTTGGGTGAATGTTCTGTATATGTCTATTAGGTTTAGATCCTCTAAGGTATTATTCAAGGTCTCTGCTTCTTTACTGACCCTCTGTTGAGATGATCTGTCTAATACATCTGTTAATGATGTATTATATTCCCCCACTATAATTGTAGAGCATCTATTTCTTCACTTAGTTTTTCCAATATTTGCCTCATGTATTTTTGGGCAACATAGTTAGGTGCATACATATTTATGAATGTTCCCTTTTTTTTGATAGAGTATCCCCTTTACTAATATATAGTGTCTTTCTTTGTCTCTTAAGATAGTTTTGCATTTAAAATCTATTTTGTCAATATTAGTATGGCTACTCCCACCCTCTTTTGGTTGTTGTTTGCATGTAAAATTGTTTTCCAACCATTCACTTGCAACCTCCTTGCATCCCTGGGTCTAAGGTGAGTTTCTTGTAGGCAGCATATAGACAGATTGTATTTCATTATCCATTCTGACAATCTGTGTCTTTTGATTGGATTATTTAATCCACTGATATTCAGTGTTATTATTCTTAAGGTAGTACTTACATTAACCATTTTTCTTTTGGTTTATATGTTATATTTTGTGATTTTTTTTTCTCCTTTGTCTTTTTAGTTATTCTTACTTATAACTTTCCATTTATACTCTCCTCCAACCCTCTCTCTCCTGTTTTTAACCTTTTATCCTGCAGAACTCCCTTTAGTATTTCTTGAAGGGCAAGTTTCTTGTTGACAAACTCTCTTAATTTCTGTTTATCTGTGAATATTTTGAACACTCCTTCATTTTTGAATGCCATCTTTGCTGGATACAGAATTCTTGTCTGGCAGTTTTTACTTTTAGTACCTTAATCTGTCATACCACTGCCTTCTCCCCTCCATGTTTCAAATGAGAAATCAGCACTTAATCTTATCGAGTCTCCCTTCTATGTGATGGATCTCTTTTCTCTTGCTGCTTTCAGTATTCTCTCTTTGTCTTGAGCATTTGATAATTTGATAAGTATATGTCTTGGGTAGACCTGTTAGGATTTATACTATTTGGATTGCACTGCTTCCTGGACATGTACATCCATGTCCCTCAACAGAGTTGGGAAATTTTCAGCCATTATTTCCTTCAACATTTTTTCTGCTCCCTTTTCCTTCTCTTCTTTCTATGGGATGCCTATAATGTGTATGTGTATTTCATGGTGTCATTCAATTTCCTGACTCCCTGCTGAATTTTTTTGTATCTTTTTTATCTCTCTGTTTTACTATCTGTGTGATTTCAGATCTACTATCTTTGACATGACTAATTATCCCTCTGCCTGTTCAAATTTGCTGTTATGTGCTTCCAGCACATTTTTTATTTCTTGCATTGTGCCTTTCATAGCCATCAGATCTGTTATTATTTTATGTATGTTCATTATTTCTTCTGTATGTTCCCCTAGTGTCTTCTTAATATTCTTAATCACTTCTTTCACTTCATTAAGTTGATGATTCATGATATTTGTTGGGACATCCTTCATTAGTTGTTCCATGCTCTGAATCTCCTCTTGTTTTTTTCTTTGTTCATTAGATTGGGCCATGTCTTCCTGTTTCTTGGTATGGCTTGTAATTTTTTGCTGGTGTCTAGGAATTTGTTTATCTTGATGGGCTTATTCAGATGGTTAGCTTCTCTTCCTACTCTAGGGTTTTATATTGTTTTGTTTCATGTTAAAGTTCCCTTGACACCTGGTTCCACTTACTCTGTATTCTTGTAGTTGTCTGTGTTTCCTATTTTCCTTTGGCCTCCTTGTTTCCCTGTCCCTCTCTCTCCTGAATGATGTGCAGCACTCTCCTGGTCAGCAGATCCCCCAAACAGCTCCCTTGGATAGCTTTTTGCCCTTACTCCATTGCTTTTGTGAGAGAATTGAAGTCTGCCTAGCTATTGGCACTCCATCTTCCTGGAAGTCCCATTTATCCATTATTAAACCAATATTTTGGGGATCCTGTGCCAGACAGTATCTTAAGCTCTGTATATTCAAAGATCTTGTGTTTTAGAGGAGAAGGCAGAAGCACAATTAATAGGTAGCTTTTATTGAGTACTTAGTATTTTCCTGGCACTGTTTGAGGACATTTTATGTTTATTAACTCCTTTTTACCTTAAAACAACTTATGACATAGGTAATATTATTTTTCCTTTATTTCAGAAAGGAAACCAAGGCGGAACAGAGAGGTTATATTACGCATCCAAAATCACAATACCTTATTTTTAAACCACTGTTTGGAGTAATATACAACAGCTTTATGTTTATAACCCACTGAATTCAGTAGCCTAATTACATAGTTTATAAGAAAAAGACTGCCAGAAAGTAAACAGGAAGGAAAGCGTATAAGTAGAGGCAATTTAGAATCCCAAGACTAAGCCCTGAGTTTATCACAGCCTCTCAGGGTTTCTAAGAACTGTGGCTTAGGTGAAGGATAATATCTGCAAGGAAACTGCTTTTGATGTTGTCTCTATGTGGTTCAACTCATATATCCTTCAACGTAGTCACAGGAAAATGTATTTCATTTCAAACTTAAATGAGCTAATATTTCCAAAGTGCTTAGAAGAGCGCTCTTAGAATATTACATGGTAAAGCAACTTTCTGTTAAATAAATACAACAAATAAATTTAGTTGGGGGTTATATGATAATTGAAAAATGTGTTTTGATGAAAGAGTTGTAACACAAGGGGGGACTGTAAAGAAATGAGAGTGAAAAGCCACCCTGTGTGAGTCAGGAAATAGATGTAAACTGATGACAGCAAGAGAGTTCTCCTTTAAGTCAGTAAGAACTTCATCAGTAATGCATGGGTGATGAAGGCTAGATTGGTAATTAAAGGAACCATTAGAAATATTAAAGCAGGTCTGTGACATAAGCTGATGTGTGTTTCATGCAGCAAGGTGATTTCTGGAAAAATAATGCAAAAAGAGTTTAGTTAGTGGTGGCAGAGATATCAGTTTAGATGACATTGCAAAATCAAGATGAGAGGTGCTGCTGTTGCTGCTGGGGTAGCAATGGAATTGGAGAAGCTGGGGAGTTTGGAACGATGTTTAGGAAGCATGGTCCCTGATTGGATGAAAAAACTTGGTCTCTGATAGTGACAGGAACATGGGATGAGTCCTGGGCTTGGTACATAGATGACTAAGATGTGATGACATTCACCAAGAGGAAAATATTTATTTGGAAGAGCTTAAGCTAGTTTTAGGCACATTAGGTTTTAAGTATCTAATATTTGAGAGTGCTTGAAATAGGCAATTAAAGGTGCAGTCTAGTTCTCAGGAAGAAGGTTTGGACCCAAGAGATAGATTTTAGACCCATGCATACACAGGGAAGTACTTTAAGAGATGGGAGTGTATGGGAACACCAAAGGAACACCGAGATGGAGACAAAAGATATGGGTGCCAAGGACAGAACTTTGGAAACTCAGGGATAATCCCATGAGACCACTTTCAAGAATATAAAGGCAATGATAGAAACATGGTCAATTTGATAAAAACAGAACCAAACTGACTTTTCTTAACTCGGAAGTTCTATTCCTCCATAATTTCTTCACGTACTTTCTAATCCATCATTAAAGCTGATCTACATTTTGAAACCATAAACCAATTCACTGTTAAAGCTTTTCTTAAAATTTCACAAGCTTAAAGACATCTTGGTGCAGTCAAGCTTTTGAAACATAGCTCAGTACTTCAACTCTGTAGAGGTCACTAAGAACATTCCCCTTTCTGAAAGCTGTCAGTGCTACCAATCCCTGAGTAAAAATGCCATATTTACAAAGCCTTGCTCAGCAGATGAGTTGAATAGTCTTGACAAGAGAAAATGATTACTAAGTACTACTTTGTTCCTCTGTGCTTGGTTTCAAGAAACCCAGAACTACCTACTGTTTACTTACCTTGCCTTACTCAACTCTTACAGGACAGTTTTTGGGCAGTCTATTTGTAGAGTCAGAGCAGGTACAGTGTACTTCCTTCTCTAGTGATTATCTTCAAGAAGTGGTTTCAACCTCCCAAGGCACAATATTTTTTTTTTAAATCAATAAAAAATAGAGCTTCTATGTGATTCACTGAGTTGGAAAAACATGCTAATTGGAATATGATACCCAATAAAATTGTAATGAAATGAGGTGCCCTACCAGAGTTCATTTTAGTTTTCTTTTTATCCCAACTAGTAGAAGCTACCATTTATTCTGAGGTAAGATGGTCACTTTGGAGCAGATATTAAGTGACCCCTCCAGGTTTTGTAAATATAAGCAAAGCAGCGCTGGGGAAATGATATATAAAACATTTTGTTTGACTAAGTAAATAAGCCCTTCTTCCTGGCATACAGACCACTGGGGCAAATTTGAATAAAGAGGGAGTGTCCAATAAACCTCCAGTCTGATCTCCTTCAGGTTGTGGTTTAAAAGATCTGTGGGAGAGGCTAGGGTGACACTTACTCATGCCCAGTGGAAATTTCAGGGCCCTGAAATAAATTTATCTTTTGATAGTGGTTCTCAAACCAGGCTGATTTTGCCCTTAAGAAACATTGTATCTTTAGACATTTTTAGTTGTCACAACTAGGGGGAGCTGTTACCGTCTTCTAGTGGGTAGAGGCCAGGGAAGCTGCTGACCATCCTATGATGCACAGGGCAGTTCCCCATAACAAAGAATTATCTGGTCCCAAATGTCAGCAGTGTCAAGGTTGAAAATCCTGCCTAGAAGGTAAAGAGACACAGAGGCCATGGACTAATCCTAGTACTGTAGGAGAAAGTAAGGAGAATGGTGAATTTAGTCCATAAGCAGCATTCTTGAAAGCCAGTTTTGTTCCATCTCTTTGTGACTGACAAGAGCCCCAAGAAGCAGCACTTTTGGAAATGGAAAGAAATGGTGACTAAGGATGTTACAGTTGTACAGTTGTACATATGTAAATATGTGTGTGTATGAGTGTTTGTGTGTCTGTATGTGTGTGTGTGTCTAAGCACAACTCAGAGGGATCACGCTTTTTCTACACTCTGCACACAACCTCTGAAGATGATTCTGAATCTTCACTATGAAACCAAACCTTCTACTTGGGGATTACCTTTTTTCCTGTAGGTGACAGAACTGGCAATTTTGAATCTGGGCCAGTTGCTGGAGTTCCTCCTTCACTGAAAGTGATGCAAGAAACAGAGCCCATTAAACTTCAAACAACGAGGCAGGAGCCTAAAGGAGCCACTTAGCTTCAGGCACTGCCATTAAAGCCACTTTCTATTTAGCAGCGGATTCCCCTCCTACTGCAGGGAGCTCACCAAGAGAGTAAGTAAGGGGAGAGTTTGGGGGAATTCTTGGAGAGATTTTTCACCACCAAAGCTTGCAGTTACAATCTATTATATTGCTAGACTGAATAAATAAACTCTATCAAGGTGAGAGACCCCATTTTGTTCCCCAAGGAGAGCCTTAGTCTAGGCCTACCTACCAGTACTGTTGTCCATAGACACTTAATGCATATTTGTTGAATGAATAAATAAATGAATGAGTCATACAATGATTGACCAATGATTTTTTTTTCTTTTTATGTTAGCTTTAAAATGCATAAATTTGCTCTGCTCCCAAGCTAAATGTTAAATTGCAGGGTAGGCTTGGCTCTCTAGCCAGTAAATTTTTGTTTTCTAATAGATGCATTGAAAAATAATTGACACACAGTAAACTGCACATATTTAAAGTGTATGATTTGATAAGCTTTACATAGGTATACACATGAAATAATCACCTCAATCAAGATAATGAACATTTCCATAACTCCGAAAGTTTCCTTATTCCTCTTATGAATTCCTGCCTCTCATCTCCCTACTCTTGCTCCTCCAAAGCTACTGTTATGCTTTCTGTCACTACATAGGAACTTGCATTGTCTGAAGGTTTATATAAATGGAATCATACAGCATGTACTCTTCTTAAATGGCTTTTTTCACTCAGCAAAATTATTTTGAGATTCATTCATGTTGTTGCATGTACCAGTTTATTCCTTTTTAATACTAATCAACAATACAGTGCATGGATATACCATAATTTGTTTATCCATATTCATAGGTTGGTTTTTCTCCAGTTTGGGCATGTTCCAGATAAAGCTGCTATGAATATTCTTGTATAAGTCTGTGTATGGATATATGCTTGATTTTTGGGGGGTGAATACATAGGAATGGAATGGAGGGTTAATATGGTAGGTGTATTTTTAAATTTTTAGAAACTGACAAAATGTTTGTCCCATTTTCATTCCTACCAGCAGTAAAGTGCCTGTCACAAAGTAAAAGGGATTCTCTCTCCTTTGCTCTCTTAGTTCCAGTAGGTGTGAGAATATAGTCAGGAGGAGTTCAGCAATAGCGCACGGGTAGGCATTGCCAAAGAAGCCCTTAGCAAGAGAATGGGCTCCTTGTTACAGAAATTGCTCAGGAGGATATGAGTGAAACTGAATGGAAGCGCTCAAATAATTCCCTGTGCATCCTCAAAGGGCTACCACAATTCCTTTAAAAGGACCCCAATGTCCACGACAAAAGATCCCAGCCTGTGGAAACAACCCTGGCTGAAGTCATGAGTCTTCCCACGGGAAGCCCCAGCAGGAAAGGCCTCTTTGCCTTGCAGTCGAATACAGCACTTCAAGTTACCAGAGATACGTGTTTGTGGTTTCCCTAAAGGTGGGGAAGTTCTACTGTGGACCCACACCTTAAATAATTAGCTTTCCCAGGGGGTAAATTTTGCCTTTAGACCAAAATGTTTACAGTTAATTATATGGCATGCAGATTTGACAACAGAACTTTTCCATAATACAGGACTAGAAAAATTATCCCTAATCCAGATGTGAGAGAAAATAAATTGAGAACATAAAGTATTCTAAGTCTAGTCCCATGATAGGCCAAACCCAATATTATGATGAGCCAGGGCCTCTCTTTGGAGCAAAGTACTTTCCTGCATGAAGTAAATAACTTCTTCCTAAGTATGAAATGTTACTCCCCAGAGGGTATTTTAGTTGCCTGGAGTTTCTGTAAGGTTGAGATTGTTTAGTAAGTTTGAGTTGAATCTTGTTTCTTTTTCCATCTCTCAGTCTCTAGTCTAAATAATACTTCACCAATGCTTTTTAAAAAATAACAAATCCTGTCCAATTTGATTCTTCACAAATGATGCAAATTATCTTACTGAAGAAAAAAAAAGTTATGTTTTAAAAGACAGTCAAGATTTAGGAGAAAAAACACCCAAACTGTAAAGCAGATATTATAAACAAGAATCTGTGCAAGTATTTTAATGCTTAAAATCTGGGTTCATTTCCACTAGCTGTTTCTCAGTGAGAGACAGACCAAGGGAATAGCTACCCAAAGGGTGAGAGAGGACTATGCTAGAAATCTCCCACTAGAGAGGACATTCATCAGACTGTAAGGAAAGCATTTGCTTTTGTTGTTTTGCTAAGGGATATACAAAGTGAGTTAGGATTTTGTAACCACAAACTTCATTTTTATATGATATAAATCATGAAATTAATGATTCGTGTCAACTTAAATATAGATTTTAATATGTTTAGTGTGTGAATGGAATGGAAAGAAACTAAAACATTAAGCATATAGATGTTTCATCATGATTCTTAAAATATGAGCAACATAGTAAACCTAAGAAAATAGCACTCTTTATTCCCAGTAATAAAAATTATTCACACTACTACATTTTCATATTTGTAATGGTGAAAAGCAGCTCAGATTAAAATTAGAAGCTTGCCAAATTTTAAGCTTCTAAAAGGATTGTGGATTTATCAACTACTCCTCATAATTTTGTCAATTTTGCTTTATATAGTTGGAGCTTACATTATCAGGTGCATGTAAGTTCAGAATTATTATATTTTCCTAATGAATGACTAATAGCTGACTCTTACAAAATACTTTGTGACAATTTTTAGACCTCACAATAACTTTGAGGGAGATAATATTATTATCAATATATTATAGTTGAGGAAAGAGGTTAAGTTAGAAGAGCTTAAATAACTTATACAAACCACACATCAGTACATGGCATTTACATAGGCATCCCAAGAACTCAGATTCCTTGTACCTTTCTCTTCCACAGCCACCGCCCCCCCCCAACACACATACCTCAAGGAAAACTCATCATCTATGGATATTTAGGTTGTTTCCACTTTTTGGTGATTGTGAATAAAACTGCTGTAAACATTTACATACAGGACTTTATGTATGTGTGTTTATTATACACACACATTGTACATAGATAAGCATGTATGTACATACACATACATAATACATATATATGTGTGTGTATATGTATATGTTATTTCTTTTGGGTAATACCTAGAAGTGAAATAGCTGAATTATATGGTATTTGTGTTTAACTTTTTAACAAACTACTAAACACTTTTCTAAAGTGTCTGGACCATTTTGCCTTCCTACATTCTCACGGCACTTGGTATCACCTCTCTTTGGATTTTAGCCATTCTAATAGGTATGCAGTGGTATCTCATTGTGGTTTTGATTTTGATTTCCCTAATTGATTAATGAGGTTAACTTCTTTTCACATGCTTATTTGCCATCAGTAACACTTCTTTGGAGTAGTAACTTTAAATTATTTTGCTCTTTTTTATTGTTTATTTATTTTCATACTGTTGAATTGCAGTAGCTATTTATAAATTTGGGATATATGTGCTTTGTAAGATATATGCTTTGCAAATATTTTCTCCCAGTCTGTGGCTTGTCTATTTATTTTCTTAACAGTATCTTTTGAACAGCAGAAGTTTTGTAATTTTGATGAAGTTCAATTTATCAATATTATTCTTTAATGGTTTGTGCTTTTTGTGTCTTAAGAAATCTTTGCCTAACCCATAATCACAAATATGTACTCCTAAGTTTTCTTCTAGATGTTCTACAGTTTTTGCTCTCATATTTAGGTCTATGTTCTATTTTGAGTTGTGGTGGGTTTTTTATATACAACATGAAGTAAAGGATCACAGTTTAGTGATATATCAAGCCCTTTGAGATTAAAATGGTTCTTTTATGGTTCTTATGCCACTTTCACTTGAACCTATAATTATCACTGTATCCGTTAACTATGTGTCCCAGAGACTTAAATATTCTGGCTGTTCACATGCCAGTTGAGCTGTGAATCTCAGCAGTGTTTCAATACCTACTCTCCAGTTCATTGGACTCACCCAGGACAACTAACAAAAAGTGACGATGGACAAAGTCCATCCCCAAAAAACAAAGAGTATCTACAACTACAAGCAAGACAGTTCCATCCATCTGCTCTATGCGATCCAAGCCCCCTCTCAATTAGAAACAGAGTGGGCATCGTCATCCCCAAATCCTCAAGACTGAGGAATGAACAAACATAAGGGGGTAATGTAACTATGGACTAAAGTAGACATATTATTCTAACAATGGAAGAACTTGTTACATTGATATAAAGGCAGTGGTCACCAGAGGATCTGAGAGAAGGGAAAGGGAAGAATAGGTGTAACATGGGGCATATTTGGGACATTGGAATTGTTCTGCATGACATTGCAATGTGGATACAGGCCATTATACATTTTGTCAAAATCTATAAAATTTTGCTATGCGAAGTGTAAACCATGATGTAAACTATAGACCATGGTTAGTAGCAATTCT
The DNA here is from genome assembly GCA_029593785.1 of Cabassous unicinctus. Classification (NCBI taxonomy): domain Eukaryota; kingdom Metazoa; phylum Chordata; class Mammalia; order Cingulata; family Chlamyphoridae; genus Cabassous; species Cabassous unicinctus. Next base: position 12,973 of record JAQZBX010004946.1, read on the forward strand.
TCAAAATGTGATCATCAATTGTAACAGATGTACCACACTAATGAAAGATGTTGTTAATGGGGCAAAGTGTGAGAAGGCGATAGGGTGGGGCATATGGGAATCCCCTATATTTTCAACATAATGCTTATGTAATCTAAAACGTCTTTAAAAATAAAATAAACAAAAGAAAAATGTTATGGAAGGTTTTTTTATGGCCAGATATTGCCTATAGGGAAAGGAAAGAGCAGGATGGGTAAAAAAAGCTGGACAACTGACTATTTACCAAAAATTTTGATTTAAACTGTAATAGTCTTAATTTTAAATCAAAAGTGACTAATTACTTGATTAGGGCAATTTAAATTTTTTCCACAACTGCATAGTAAGCGAAGCTTATAAATAAGTTAGTTAATGAAAAGAAAATTCTCTCTTTATATATCTGAATCATAGGATATAGATTTTAAACCTGCTACAATTGAATCAATAAGTGAAAAATATAATAGTGGCAATGATAATGGCAATAATATCTGTTCATAAGACAAGCTTATTATTTATAATTCAACTTGTAACAAGAATTTAAGAAGGAAATGTTACTTTTCTTATTAAAATAAAAAATAATGTAAAACCCCAAATTTCTGATTTTGATGATTCCTGATGAGGAGGAGAAGGTGGACCACATATTCTAGAATTGATCTTTCTGTGTCTCTGCCCACTGTTGCCACCATCATATTGGCTACCAACAGAAAGATCGTGCTTTAGCACTGTACTAATGACCATTCTTTTGATTTGCCATTGCTTACCTGGTACAGGCTGAACCATTCAAAGTAAATTTACTAAAAGTTTGACAATAGCAAAAGGATATTATGAGCAGAATCTAGGTAATCTGGGTTTACAAAATACAGTTTATGTTTTGAAGCCAGATAGGTCTTATTTGTTGAAAGTTCCTTGCATGTTAGGTTTCTTTATGTGGCAGACATCCTTTTAAACACTCCTAAGCAAGAATTCTCTCTTGGACATACGACTCTGTAGAGTGGAGAACAAGAGAAAATGGCCTTTTCTCCCATCTCTGCATGCTAGCCCCTCATTTCTAGTTCTGATTAGAGGATCTGCCTGACGCTGAGAGTGACCTCACTCTTTAGGAAGTGGAAACTGTCTTAACAAGGGAATATTCCACTTGATAGCCATATCTTAATAAAATAGCTCTAGAATTCATAAAGGAGGAATTGTTTCTTTACACAAATTGTGGACAAACATTGTTTGGGAAATAAAGTTTCGCATATCCAATTCTTGCTGGGTTCAATCTAGTTAGAATTAAGAGGTACATAGATAAAATTAACCAATACTAGAAAGTAAATAGTTCGTTTTTCATAGAACTTCAGTAAAAGCAGAGGTCATTGTGGAAGAAGGTTGGACTTGCCTTAAAACTTGAAACATCAAGTTGAAGAAACGGGACTTCATGGAATAAAGGTGAGGGTACTGAAACAGGAAAGATTTTAAAGGCTAGCTCAGAGTGTGATTAGAGAAGGAAGTAGATATAAATTTGGAATAATAGAGGAAAGTCAGACTAAAGTTTGAACTTCTTCCTCTAGGAAGAGGGGTATGTAGAGCTGGGTGAATTTATGATTAAAAGCATTAAGATAAGGTAATTAATAAAAAGGTAGAGATTGGGATGCAGTGGATGAGGAGTGGTTGAAAACAGTCAAGCCTGTTAGGAGGCTGACTGTTGTAATGATACAGTTCTAAAATGAAAAGAATTGATCTAGGGTGGTGAGGATAAAAATAAAGAAAGGAGACAGAGACCAAAGAAATTAAAAAGAAAGTGAACTAACATTTATTGAAATATAAGCACTTAACTGTTAAAAAGCTGGAGGCAATTGTTAATATAAAAATTGTTCTTACTAACTGACTTCATAGCAGGTCTTTGAAGTTCATGCTATTTTTATAAATTCTCTGAATTTGGTTTATATTTATAGATGTCATCCAAATATCTAAATTGGATTATTTCTTCAATTGCCAAGTGGAACTCAATGACAATGCTCAAAGTGAATGCAAAGAATAGTATGCATCCAAGACTTCCCCACCACCTCTTCCCCTTGCTTGGATTTGTCTCACTAAAATGCAATAAAGCTAAAAAACAAACAAACAAGCAAAAAACTTTAAAACAGTAAATTTCATCCATATTATCAAAAAGACAGAGATTTAAACTATCTAATTGTACTAATGCGTCAGTTATATCTTGGCCAGATTTAAAGCCCTGAAGTATGTCTCATTATTGACAACAGTAGGATTTGACATGAGGAGTCAGATATTGCAAATGCTTTTAACTGTACCACACAGGGCATAGACTTTGGGCAAAAGGTATGAATGTTCTCAGTTGGCATGAAATTCCCTTCATGTCCTTTTCCTCTTCTTGCCACTCTTTAGTCATTAGGAAGTCAGGTAAGCTTATTTTCTTCTGGTATTTCAAAGGGCAACAGTTAATTTCCTTTCAGGTGGAACTTTTCCCCCTGTGGTTTTGTTTTGCTTTAACTGCATGTTTTGCTGAAGTGCTTTTATGCTGGTGCAAATCTAGACAAAGAAAACTTTTATGCAAAATAAACAAAATAGAATGTACTGAGCCAGGATTTCTTTGCAGGACATGTTCCTTAGGTTATTTCTGAGAGGTTATTTATGGATGGCTGTTTATCCCCTGGAGCCTGACTTCATCTCTTGGTGAAGTGAAACGACTCTGTGTTTAGTGTATTGGTCTACCACCCCTGGGAATGGCTTGATGTCAAATATTTACCCCTGTGGGATAGAGCAGAAATCAGAGATGCACAGAGAACATAGATGTCAAATGCAGTGAACTTAGCAAAATTTCCAAGAAAATTAACTTTTAAAGAAAAACATTTTTAAATAAATTGGTAGTACAGTGTAACTTTATTGAAAATGTGTGTGTGGGGGGACCTCTAAAACATAGTTACTTCATGCACAAGGGTATTTTCATCTCATTATTTTCTCAGTGACCACACCCATCCCATTCCCTCACCTGGCTCAGTACCAGGCCCAGAGGCAGAGGTTTTAAATTTTATTTTTTAAATTGAAAATGGATGCCGTACCTTATTTTTTGTGCCTGCATTTTTCATTAGGAAAAAAAAAAAAGAACACCTACCAAGTATTAGCTTTGTGCCTCTGCAACCTCATAAAACTTGGGATTCAAAAGTTGGCGTTCAGCTTTATAGATAGTCACAATGAAGAAATAGAGAAACTTTTAATTAAGTTTACTGTCTTCCCAGGACTTATTTCAAATTTCATGGCTGTATCCCACGGCAAATCTCCAACGCAGGGTTTTCTTTTGGCATTTTATTTTCTGTATTGTCAGAAACAAAGCTCTATTTAAAATATCGAGTCAAATGGACCCAGCTACAAAAGAGCTTCTAAAATAATCATAGTCATGAACAGCAAGGAAAGAGGACAGCCACCAAAACCATAAAGGGAATACTTCGTGGATGGCCGTGCTTGAAATAAAGTTCACATGAGCTCTGTAACATTAGATCCTTTTAAAAGCCAGAGGACAAAGTGCAGGCATGTTTGTGCATTTCTCTTTCCTTTGACAACTCGTTTTGAATTAAGTCTGCACTGAATCTCTGCTGCTTACACACACAGAGTTGGGAAGTTTGCTTTGGTGGTATTTTCCACCAACTTGTGCTCTATCAAGAGGCAAGAACAATCCTATCTCCCACTAAAGACGAAAGTGACACCAAATTCCGGCTTGATCTGCTCAGTCTCAGAACCAGCATCCATTTGAAATATTGTCCAAGCAAACTTATTAGTATCTTGGGAGGCTGTAATCATGGGCTGCTCTGTCCTTGGTGAGAATGACAGCATTTGGAAGGCAGCTCGGTACACTAAATTTAAAAGTAAATGTTTGGCAGCTTCCGCTGTCCTCAAGTTTGGCAAGGTGAGCATAATCAACAAAGGGGCATTACTTTCGATTGTATTTAAAAATATAAGTCCCTGCAGACTCAAAAGCTGCTTGTTTCCCTGAGTGGCCCTGGTGCTGTTTGCCCCTTTGTACCAGGGGGGGTACCCAGCTTACACAAATGGGCTTTGTTTTAATTAGTGCAGCAAGCAGAGCCCGCCCCCTTCCTCTTTTCAAGTCTTCCAGTTTATAATTGTTGGTAACCCCCTCAGCTAAAAATTCTTACTTAGAAAATTCCACAGAAACCAGAAGAAAAGGGGCAGGCAAAGACTGCTTTGAAAGAGCTTTTCCAGACTGACTCGGCAGAGCTGTCTGCAGGGAGTGAGTTGCTGAGCTATTATTACTTGAATGGGTTTCAGCTCCAGGGATGTCCCCCAAGGTTAACAAGATAGTTCAGCTAAAAATAACATTAAATGCTTCTCCCCACTTCTTACCCACAAAAAGGGGGAAAAATGCCACATTTTAATAACATCAAGGATCTGGTTTAAAAAGACAAAGCCAGGAAATTCAAAATGAAGGGAGGTTAAAGCTCTATCTCCAAGTCATATCTCTGAGGGGGGAAACAATAAAGGCTAAGTGGGGGGAGTTAGAAATGAAGTGCCCGCTTTAACTCAGCATTACCGAGCTTTTGTGCCCTCTGAAGCAGGCTCTTCAGGATACTGAAGAGGCTGATATGGAGAAATGGTCTGTAAAGGGAAAAACACGAGGTGGGGATGAGAACTACGTTGTATGAAATGATAGTCGCTGATAAACTGATTTAGATTGTCACAGTGAAAAACACTTGGATCTTGTTGCACTTAGCAAAACCTCTGTCATCTGATACATTATGCCTGGGGTTTTCTGTGTTCCATCCTTTTCCTTTTTTTGTTCAACACTGCATATGCAAAACAAAAATATATCAATTCTTCATTTTCATTGAAACTGTTGAACCATGTTCTTTTTTTTTAATAAAAAAATAAGATGCTCAATTTTTGTAAAGCATTTGAAATCCATGTTTTTATTAGGCCACTAGATTATAAGAGCTGTGAAGCCATGCTGAGAGGCTGTACATGGCCAGTGCTGAGTTCGGATCAACATCACTCATACCAATTTCAAAAAGGAAAGATGCTGGCTCTGGACTGATGTCCACAGTTTCCTTCAAATCCTGTGGTTATATGGACTAACCATATCTATTAGTCAGGGTTCTGTAGGGAAACAGAACTGACAGGAGATATGTGTAAATAGCACGAGATTTTATCAAATTGTCTTACATGACCCTGGGGATGCACAAGTCCAAATTCCATAGGGCAGGCTGCAAACCAGAGGCTCTAATGAAGGTCCTCAATGAGTTCCCCAGGAGACAATGGCTGTCTGAAGTAGAGATGGGAATTCTCTCTCTGAATTCTGAAATCACTTCCCCTTTTAAGGCCTTCAATTGATTGGATGAGCTGTCACTCATTGCTCATGACAATCTCCGCACTTAATTGTAGATGTAACCCACCATCTATGCCATCAACTCACTGATGATTAAAGTCCATGAAATGGCCTTGTATTACAATTGGCCAAGTGCTTGTTTGGCCAAACAGCTGGGCACCACTACCTGGCGAAGTTGGCACATTAGCCTAACCATCACCGTATACAACTCTCAAATTTGGATTTTCAACTGAAGTATTTTCAAGTTAAAACTTGCAAAATGTTTGCAATGTCAAGCTATTTTGATCCTTTTATATTTATGCATATTTTTAAAGTCAAATATGAAATTTAAAATTTAAATATAAATATAAAATACAGTATATATTATTAATATCATCTACATTTTCAGGAGATATTAAATAAGCTTTATATTTTTCATTTTGGAAACCAATATAATTTTCAGACAATTGCCAGTGTAATTTTATCTCCATAAGGGATCAAAAGGTAAATATTCTATTCCTTGATTTCCTCAGATATTTGGCCTCATGTGTGCATTACTGTTAGAAATAACCAGTTTTATTGATATGAAACATTTGGCCATTTTTAACTGTCTTCTCGTCTGTTATTCTTATTTCATTTATTTGAAAATTAGTTGCTCTAAGTCAATTAATTTAGTGATTGTCCTCAGTATTTTAACAAGTCTACTTAATTGAACAAAGTACCAAGTTAACCAATATTTTATCCTTCTTTGAAATAATACAGGGATCTCAGAATTCTTTAATTTTGATAACCCCTTTCCTGAGTATATGCTTTTGTCATACACTAGTTTAATTTTCTGTCTGCCACTCCCCTCCGCCAACAAATTAGATTTATTTACTACAGCATCTCACATTAGCATCATCATTGCTTATCAGATTTTGTTGAGGTTCTTTTTCTCTCTACTTAAAGTTTTTGTTTTTTAGAATTTTCCCTAGTGAACTCTGCTGGTGATAAACTTTTAGTTTCTGTTTATCTTAAATATTTTTATTTTGTCTTCTTTCTTGAAAGATAGTTTAGCTGAATAAAGAATTCTAGGTTGAAATTATTTTCTCTCATTACTTTTGAAGATTTATTTCCATAATCTTTTAAATTCCATTGTTGCTACTGAGAAGTCAGCTCAGTACTAACTTACTACTGTTTATTTGTAAATGACCTGTTTTGGGGTGGGGGTATTTTTATTTGTTTTTATTACTTTCCCCCCATCTCCAGGTGCTTTTCTTCTCTGCTAGTCTGTAGTTCACTGTCATGTGTCTACAGGGGATTTTTTTCTATTATTTTGCTTAGAAAATTTTGGGGCAACCTGTATCTGAGAATTTGCATCTCAACAATTCTAAAAAATTCTCAGCCATTATCTCATTGGCTATCTCATTCTCCATTTCATTTCCATCCATAACTATGATTAAATGTCAGTAAGACCTTTTCACACTATTCTTACTGCCTCTAAAATTCTCTTTCATATATCACAGCACTCTGGGCAACATCCTGAATAATTTCTTTGCAATTGTATTCCAATCTATTAATTTCTTTTATTCACAAGATACCCTCTTCATTATCATCTGTACTTGGTCTGTACTATGTGGCCAAAGCAGGGCTGAATAATTACTACTCCTCTATGACTTGTTTTTGCCATCTATTATATGGAGATGATAAGATTTATCTTGAAGTTTCTTGTGAGGATAACATAAAATAATGAAAAGGTGTTTATCATGGTGACTGAAAAAGAATATGAACTCATTAATGATAATTATAATAATTATTATTGTTACTAGAACTATTTTGTTTTGCATATTCTCCCAATATTTTTACCTCACCCAAATTTTAAACAGTATTTGGGCTTTAAATTACTGACTTTAAAGATTTTGAAAGGCATAAAGTAAGAAAAATCCAGAAATCACTGGTTCTTCCTATTTTTTGTAATTTCTAAGTCCATTCACAAAAGTATTCAGGTGTCCTGATAAGGAAGGCAAGAGGGAGATTTCCTGTCCTTGGGTGGCTCTGATCAGAATGGGTGGGGGTGATGGTGGGAGTTGAGGGGTTAGGGGTATGGTGGAGTGGGAGGGATGGGGACAGTTGTGGGTGGTGGGCCTCAGAGGGAAAGCTGTATGCTCCACATGAGGAGGGGGAGTTGGAAAGCTTTGCAGGCATACCATCGCTTTTTGTTCCATTTATGACCTGATAAGTCTTAATTTTAAAAACTAAACATTATTCAAGTACTGATTCTGAGAACAGCAGAGCCACAGGGGATCTTGGTTTGGGTTTGAATTCAGGATCTGCTGTGTTTGACTTGGTGACTTTGGGCTCCCAGGGAGACTGAGAGCAAGATATTCTCCAGGGGCTGGTGGTTAGCCATTCACCAAGTCATGTCATCTCACACAGCTGCCTCCAGTTATGCCTTTCCAGAAGTCAAAGTCCAAGAAATCCTGGCTGAAGACAAAGTCTAGCGGTATGACCATGAGCAAGTTACTTAACCTCTTAGGCTTTTCACCTGAAAATGGGGTTAACAATGCTTGGCTTTCTGAAGACACAAGGGTTAAGTAAAAGACCACATTAAGGACTCCTCTGGTGAGAATATCATTACAAAAATGGAATGAGGGAGCGGATGTGGCTCAAGTCTTTGAGGGCCACCTCCCACATGGGAGGTCCCAGGTTTGGTTCCCCATGCCTCTTGAAAAAAGCAAGCAAACAAACAAACAAAAAAACAAACAAGCAAAGCAAATGAAAAAAACAATTCAAGGAAGCCAATGTGGTTCAGTGGTTGAGCTCCGGGTTCCCACATACAAGGTCCCGTGTTCAATCCCAGGCCCCCAGTAACTGAAAAAAAAAAAAAAGAAAGAAAGAAAGAAATGAGGTTTGTGTCCTTCTTGTCATAACCAAGATTGGGATAACTAATGTTTCCATTCACTCACCCTGTAAACAAATGTTTCTCTCACACTAATTTAGGCACATAAAGTGGAGTTGTAACTAAATTGGGAATTGCCCTCCTCCAAGACACAGTGCAGTCATTTCAACAGAATCAGTCTCAGTGTAAGGTCAGGCTCATAAGTACAGAGGCATATATGGTTTGATACTGCTGAGAATTTGATCTCCAATAGAAGTACAAAGGAAATGCTGAGTTAGGTCACAGATGTCCTTTTTCTATCTACTTGAAAGATTTTAGTCTTAATAATCTGAAAACATTTCCCCAAGCATTCTGGTTTTCTAAAACAGTCCTTTATACATGTGCTATCCTCAAATTTATCTAATCCTTTATTTCAAAAAGGGTGCTCCATGGAAATTTAGTTCTGAAGAATGTTTAAAGAAAGGATGTGAAGAAAACTAGCATAAAAGCTTTCTCTGGTCAAGCTTGGTACTTTTGGGGTAAACGAATTCAGTCAATTTTCTATGTTATAGTACACCTCAAAAACTTTAACATTTTAATATTCATTATGATAAGTAGGGGGTATGCTATTTAACATTCTCTCATTAATTTTACCAAGGAAATATTTGTTTCAAAAAACACAGTGGCACACACTGTGAGAAATATTGGTTTGCACCTAAGCATTTTTGAATCTAAATTCTTAGCCTGGATGGCTTGTTACCTCTCACTTTATAAAGCTATCTGTCCTTTTGTTAATCTTTATGTTATTGGGCACAAATGTCAGGAGGTATATGAACAAGGACTAGAAAGGGGCTGAGCAGAGGACAAATTCTTAGATGACCAACATTGGGAAATTAGAGCTTTATAGAGGAAGCCATAGATGATTTGGAAGTCATAGATCAAGTTGGAGATGGAAAATGCAATCAGGTCTGAGATCTCAAGACAGCAAAACTCCTGGACCCAGAAATCAGCTAGACAAATTTGCAGTGAAATCTGTAGAAACTTGAAGACTTAGAAGAAATAATCAACACCCCTGCCTAGAGATAACCAAATCTTCATACTCTTATTTTTTAAAAAAATCATGAATAGAAATATGTTCTCACTATAGAAAATTTTTTAAAAATCTAGAAGAAAGAAAATAAAAATAATCCTTCCACTAGTCAACTATTAGGCATGTATCCTTCAGCCTTTTTTCCATAATATGTACAGACATATATATCTTTTGTGCATTTTTGTATCTATAACATTTCAACAGTTTTCCCACTTAAGGTTAGCTCATAAGAATTCTCCCTTCTTATTAAAAATCTTTGAAATCATATTTTACAATGACTGCAAAATATTCCATCATGTGGATATACAGTAATTTCTGTTGTTGGACATTTAGGCTGTTTTCAAATTTTTCACTATCATAAATAGAGCTGCTGTGAATACCCCTGCAAATAAACCTTTGTATTTATTTATTTCCGTAGGATGGATTCCTAGAAGTGAAATTATTGTGTCTAATGGCATGGATTTTTTTCAAGGCTTTTTATACATTAAAGCCTAATAGCTTGCCAGAATATTTATATCAATCTACATTCCCATGGTGTATGAAAGTGGGCATTGGAATAATGACTTTGGTAGTTTAGGTATCTCTAAATAATGGTGTCTAAAGGAACTTTTTACTCCAAAATTTGTGAAGATGAAGAAAGAATTTGTCAAGGATTATTATACAAACACTCTGGATTAAGAATTCTATACATTTTTATCATACATGCATATATGTGTGATATCAAGTTATAATTTTGCCACATAAAGATAAACTTTTCCTAATTAGTAAGTAATAAATATGAATAACTAGTTTTTCTTCTGGGGTTTCCTGATTTTATGCTGTGAAAACTCATTTCCCCATGATGTACTCTAAACTCAGATTTCATGTCTGCTTTGAGTTCCTTATTACCAACTTTTGGTTTTTGTTAATACAGTTGCTCAAAATATAGTTTTTGTTATTATTAGCTATCAATTTTGAATGTCTGTTACATTTTCCTTCTCTCAATCCCGTCATCTCCTTGCTGTTTCCATCAAACAGTACTTGCTGTTTTCTCTTCCCAGAAATTATTTTTCTGTTTATGTGCTACTTCATGCTCTCATTTCATTTAGATCTCTGTTCAAATATCACCTCTGAGAGAACATGCTTCCATCTTCATTTTTTGTTTACATGGCTTTATTATTTTTCTGCAATTATTATCATTTGACTTCATATTGTGTATTTATTAATCTATTTGCATATATTTTCCCCAACAAGAATTAAAGCTCCATGAAGGAACTAATGTTTTCTTTATCTACTACTGCGCTCCTTACATATCAATCAATGTCTGGCATGTAATAGCTGTTCTACAAATATTTGATGAATTAATTAATAGGAGGATTTTTTCCCACCTCCAACATCCTTTGCCAAATCCTAGTTACACATTTATGAACAAAAATATCTGTATGATTGTATAGCTGTACCTCTTTCTAAGCTTAACATTCTATGTCTGCCTTCTTCTTGGACAGTGTATTTTTTTCCTGTGGGATCAGAGGTTTTTGCTACAGGCAATGCTGAAAGGAGGGACACAAACACCATTTAATGAGAAAAATAATTTTCTGTTTAACATCTAATGTGTAAATTGATCTCCCGCTGAGTAGAAATATGGATACTACAATGCAGTTCAATACTTTTTTATATTTGCCTGGGCTCTGGGGCACTATTATATACTTTTGTTTTATCTTATATCATGAGGGTGACAAGAAGCCAGTTCTAGAATAGAGCGTGGTGATAGGAATACAGTTATCCCTTCCACATCACAGAGGTTAGGGGCACTAAGCCCCCATGATCTGGAAAATCCATGTAAAATTTTTTGGATATTCAGAGAAGTCTGAATATTCTCTCCTCCTCTCCCCTCCCCTCTCCCCTCACTCTACCCTACCCAACCCTATCTTTTGTAGCACTCTCAATAACATTAATGGCATCTGCAGTATTGAACTCCTTCTGCACTTTGATTCCATTGTATTTGTCAGGGTTTTCTTCATAGTCTCTATGAGCCTTTCTATTGAGTAGCCTGTGTAGTATGCATTAAATGTCCCCCAATCAAGTGGCTCATTGAGAGACTTTGTGTTAGGTGTTATGTAGATGACTACACCTTCAATGTGGAATTCCTGAGGTTCTGGGGGGTCCGGGCATTGTCCAGAAGCAATAACACCTTAAAGGGGAATCCCTTGCTGTCCAAATATTTTCTAACCTCTGGCACAAAACACTGATGGAACCAGCCAAGGAAAAGTGCTTTGGTCATCCATGCTTTCTTATTGAACATCCAGAAGATAGGCCGCTGGTACTTATTTCAAAATCTGAGGGTTAGCAACTTTATATATCAGGGCTGTCTTTATTATGAACCTATGACATTGGCACAAAAGAGCAGGGTTACAATATCCTTAGTGGCTTTAAAACCTGGGGCTCTCTTCTCTTCTTGGCTGATGTATGTTCTCTGACACATTTTTTCCCCCAAAACAGGGCAGTTTCATCAGAACTGAATATCTGTTCCAGTTTGGAGCCTTTCTCTTCAGTCAGTTTCGTCAGGGTTTCAGGAAACTCCCTAGCAACCTCCTGATCGGCAAACGTTGCCTCTCTTATTGCTGTTACACTGTGTAGGCTAAACCTTAAAAAAAATTTTTTTTTTTTTAAACCAGATTGGCTGGACTGAAAATCCGTAGCGGTAGACCCTTCACCTTCATTTTCTTTTAGGGACTCATTATAAGGACGTAGCTTTTTCTCGTATGATGCCGGAATGTACCTTTTAAAAATAACAATCCTGCACCCAAAAGAATGTTGCACTTTTTACCCGTGAACTGCTTTGCAGTTGTTGGTGTAGCTGCAGCCAGGGCTTCGCTGATTTCTTTCTGTTTTATCTTGCTATGCCTTATGATCTCATTAACGCTGTAATGACAGCCAACCGCAGCAGTCATTTTGCCTGAACAAAGTATATCTAACAATTTTACTTTGTCCTTCAAATTCATCTTAGGACTCATGATTTTAATAGAGTTTGTGACATTTAAACCACACGAGATAGGAGAAACTCGAGACGCAATGATCACTGCGAAATAATCGCGAGATGCCACCTGAGAGATTGCGGTAAACACGCTTGGCATGCCCAAACCAGTGTGTAGAATCGCGGTTCTTTTACTACAAATTTAACTTTAAGAAAAAAAATTGTGTCGCTGTTCACTTATATTACTGAACAGCAAAATACATACTGTACAGGTAATGTATAAAATTTTATGCATTTATGAATTACTAAGCTTTTTAAGATATCTCTACATTTCTAGCTATTGTGTTATCTGCTAGCCTTTGTGTTCTTTCTGCAAACTTTAACTTTTTCCTTATTTTAACTTAAAAAATTTTTTTTGTATATTTATGGTATTAAGAAATAAAATATGTTGATATCATACAATACTATACGTATATTTAATGCATTTCTGAGGTTCTAAAGTGTTTCTGTGTTGTCTGCTGGCCTTTGCGTGTCTTCTGCGGCTTCCGCAAATCTCCCAAAAAATTCCTGTTTAATTTCTTATGAGGACCCCCACCCCACCCCCCCTATGTAGAAACCACGATGAGGAAAGTCTTGATGTGGAAGGGATAACTGCACTGGAGGGCAGACACTGGGTTGGGGTCAGTATGTGTAACATTCTCAGTTTTCTTTTGCCCTGTTTTACCTTGTTCTTTCTCTCTCTCTTAATCTCAATGAGTGACCTCTTACTTCTATGTGGATTTGGTGAGATAAGTGACGTTTCAGCCTGACCCATCATTAGGGATTAAAGACTAGGACATGCGACATGAATTAATGGTTTAGGCTTGAAGGTGTGGGTTCTAGTTTCATCTCTGCCTCTATCTAGGAGACTAGTAAAATCACTCAATCCTATAAAGTGTTATTTACTTCATCTGAAAAATGTGAAATTAAACTAGATGGCCTCTGAATTCCTATAATTCAAACATTCCAATCTTATGATTGATAGTATAGCTTCCCAAAGTGTTTTCCAAGTAATTAATAATTCTGTAAGATGCTGTTAGACAGCAGAAGGGTGAGAGAGCTTCCAATGAACAAGGACAAGTGAGTCAGGAAATTTCAGCGTATCACAACCCCTTAAGAGATGCAGATTGTATATTAGCATATTAAATGCTGATCTATAATTATGTCCTTTATCTTATTTACAGACTAAAAATTTTAGTATTTCATATTTGTCCTAGTAAAGATGTAGCAACATTTCCTTGAACATTTTATGTTACTTCTCTTTACCTTCTTCAAATGAAGTACAAATTTCTTGAAATTCAGTGATTGAAGCTGTAAATACTTATTTGAGATGATACATCATAGTTTGTGTATACATAGGACAATGTCCATGTGATTCCAAATATCTTTCCTGATGATCATCAAAATTTTATCTCTCTCAGTAGCACCAGTAGCAGCAGTTCCATGAAGAATATCTTCAGACATTTCCCTTAGAAAGTTTTTTCTTAGAGTCCGTCTCCCTTAAATGTAGTTGTTGGTCTTAACTTTGCTCCTATGACCAGAAAGAACAACTGTTTCCCTCTTCCCTCTAATACCCCTTTTTAAAAATGAAGGTTACCACTCAAATTTTCCCTTGTTCAGAAAAAAAAACATGCCAAGTTCCTTTAACTGAAAGGTAACAAATAGTTGGCCTATGGGCCTGATCAAATTGAAAGATATTTCCTTCATTCCACACAGTGAATTTTTGCTATTGTTGTTGTCTGTTATTAATTGAGACAAGATGTAAAAACTGGGAGATTTGGCATGAACACCCAAATTCAATTTTCGCATGAAAAAATGAGGTTCTCTGGTAAGCAATCATACAGGCAAGAACTGGCTAGAGGTGATATTTGCCTTATTTAGAATAAACCTAAGATATCCAGTGTGCCAGAGTGCCCATCATTCTCTATTATGTTGAATATCCGAATACAGATAGTCAGGCTTTGTTTATCAACAGACTTACACTAATTTCCCCCTTAATAGTAGGGAAATGTTTTTCTGTTCCTATTCCATTTCAGTTATTTATCTTAATGGCCTGAGTACTGTAAGCACTTGAATGGGCAACCACTGCTATAACTCTTGCACAAATGACATGGTTTCAGATTTTCCCAATTTTGGTCTTTCTCTTCTGAATACAGTTTGTTGTCTCCATTTGCCCTAAATGGGGCAACTATAAATGAATAAGGTGTTTCCGAGGTTGTCTAGTCCAAGTATAATAGAACCAACTACTATCGTTGTACTTCTACTTACATGCCCTTTCTTAAGCAAAGATTATTTATATGATTTTAAACTTGGTATGAGATACTGGTATAATAATTCTGCTTAAAAAGCTAAGTTACTTTCAAACACCCTCTTCTTAGGCCAACCACCCTCCCCCATATACCTCCCCATACAGTCCTCCTTTAGTTGGGTTGTAGCCCTAGGAGCATGTCATAAGTCACTTGTCTAGCTGCTCATTGTTCCAAAGAGAAGAAAGCATAAAACTTGCACTCAAAAAAACTGGGATAGGCTTTGGCTCTTTCACTAATCAGCTATGTGCTCTTGGGTCTCATTGGCTATTGGTCTAAATTGAGTCTTCTGGGTCTCATTTCCCACATCTTTAAACAAAGGGATTGTGCTATCTTCCTATGATCCAAAATAAGACATCATTGTATTATAAAGCTTCTTCCAGCTCTGAAAATAGTTTTATTGGTTTAAAAGCATACTTCTATAGTATTTTGTTAATTTTCCAATTCTTAGTTGCATTTCTGTATTTTGCCTATCTGACATTCTTTAAAAGGTTTATGCCATTTTAAGTGTCCCTGGCCAAAAGCCTTCCTGGTCATCTTTTGCACATAATCTTCTAGTCTGAACTTGCCAGAGAAGTCCTTCTGCTTTACATGCCTCTACTCTTTTCCTCATTGGAGTCAAGTGTGAATAAATAGTCAGGTTTCAATTTTTAACACATATTTAACTATTGTCTGCCAGTTTTCTTTATGAGATTTTTTTAGTCCTCGGCACTAGTCATGTTTTTCTGTGTGTTTATTCATGTGTTTGATTTTCTCCACTTCTACACTCATAATATCTCAGGTGCTCCATTAGATTATCTTTAGCCTTACCCTCTCCTCATTATCAAGTACTTAAAGATTATCCTAAACTACCAAAAAGAGGATCTAAAAATTAACTTAACTGTACTTTCTTTACTTTTTGGATTTTAAGCTAAGCAAGTGAGGAACATGTCAGATGCTTTGCTTTTAGCCAAATTAGATTTCCAGTAAATACTTCTAATCTTTCTTAGATACACCAATTTTAGTGAAATGTTCTTACATACTCAATGGCCGATCAATAAAATCTTTAATAATAGTTAAGAGAAAAGATAATTAGAGTCTGAAATCATAAAGCCAAGGGTCTTAGTTTAAAGAAAAGATTCAGCATAAAAATGGAATGTCCACTTCATTCTCATTCATTCTAAGCCCTTGCCAGAGTAATAACAATTTAAAGTTTGCCTATGGATGCAAGTGTTGGTTTCATGAAAGCCTGAGATAACCTCTAACCAAATATTTTAGCCATTTCTTCTCTGACCCCTTCCAATCCCTGCCCACGGTATGCTCTTTTTTATGCTAAGACTCCAATTGCTGGAGCTTCTGGGAGGAAGGGGTGGTACCTGCACCTGAGCAGAAGCACAGGGACCTGGGCATCACAGGAACTCAAAGAATGGGCAATTTATTTCTTTTGCAGACTCATATGGCTTAGCCTTGGAAGTGAATTTTGCAAACTTCTCCTCCTTCCAGCTCTATGCAGTTAGTGAGACTTGTCTAAGGCAGGGAGACAGTCTGCAGCCAAGAGAAAGAGCCCTGAAAGCAAAGGTCCATCCTGGAAATACCACTTCAGTGAACTTTAAAACCAGAGACACAGTGGGAGAAAGCCAGTATAACTATAAAACATACCTCTGACTTCCTGATTTCTTACATTCTCATTGTTTCATGGCATCTTCTTATCATTACTCATCTGACTTCCCATAAAATTCTTTTCCTTAAGTTCCCAGCCCTGATACAGTCCTGTTGAAGGCACAAATGACTGCTACTGGTCAGTGGGATGCACGTTTGACTTCAGGTCTTCTCATTCTTCATTCTCCAGGGCTACTATGTTTTTGATTGCCGATTATGATGGAATTTCCAATGGTTAGAAGATATAATAGTTCATGTTGTGAAACTGATGTAATAAGCACGACTTACTTGACAAAGCAAATATCCCTCTTCTCCAAAGAGAGTGGTGTGGCCATGTGGCCTTGACCTAGTGTCAGATTAAAATCACTGACAAGACAAAGTGACAAAACTCATGTCATGGTTGTCCACACCATAAGAGAGATCTCAACAGTAAAAGCAGAGGGCTCTGTAATTTCCACCGTGAATATAAAAGCAACAAACAGGTACATTGCAAAGCAAATTAAAATGCTAATTATTTGCTGTCCTTCGTCTTACCATAAGAAACAAATTGCTTAGACTAATTTAAATATACTTTATATAAGGAATATAAAGAAAGCTAACATGTTGTTATGGCTTGTCAGCGTCAGCATTGCTCTATTAAATTTCAAAGCAAGCTTTTCTGGTCTGTAAGCAAATGAGGGCATGATGCTACATGTGTCTATATCAGGTAAAAAAAAATTAAGTGTGTTCATGTTATCTAGACTGCATTGGTACTTAAATTTGAAACTAATCATTTACCTACACTCATTTTCTCTTCAACCATAATATTTTATTTTTATCATGAACCAATAGAAATTTTCATATTTGTAATTTTTAAATTAAATTTGCCAATTATTTTATACTTGTCTTTCTACCATATGATGAGATTTTAAATATTTGTTTAGAAAAAATTGTATTTTTAACATATACACCAATTGAAACACAATTCTTGTGATGTCTACTTGGAAATTTTTCATAAGGTTTTAAGGTAAGGACACTTTAGAACATAAATTTAAGAATTTGTACCTTTAGCTTAAAATGGGGCTAAATTTAATATTAGATTAACAGGTCATTTGTTGTTTAATGATGTAAAGTTCCAGTAAAAATCATGGCTCATGGAACCTTAAAATATACTTAACACAACATTTTGAAAGGTAGAAATTTTATTTTCCTTCACAGGCACTTAGAAATTATAGTTGAATGAGTGCGTGAATATAAATAGAACTTTTTCTCCTGAGTAGAGGTGTTACCCTCCATTTGGCGAAGTTCCCGCTCAGGTAATTACACCAGACCTTTTGAAATTACCCCTGAAGTTCTAATTAGACACAATCTTCTTTGCTTCCTGTTGTAAACTGCTGCCTTGAGTCTTGCTCTGAAGTGTGTTTCAAATCCATGCCCCTGCCCCATCTTCCTGACTGTTCTTGTGACTTTGCTAATTAATGCCCCAAATAATATTACGGGATCTGAAAGGAGCTATGGAAGCGCAAAGTAGTATTGTCAGCTTTGTCACTGACATTTTACTAGGGCTTCTGCAGTTAAACAAAGTGAAGTTGAGATGGAAACAATAAACACTGGTTGACAACTGTGGTGCCTGCCATTAGTAATATTGCTTTTTTTTTTTTTTTTCCCTGAAAAATTCTCTAGCACCTATCAGGCCTTCTAGAAGAGGGAGCTTTGAATCAGATGTTGAATCACTTTGCAAATGTGAGTGATCATGTTATTAATAGTTCAGTGTCTAAGGGTTACACCTGCAGCAACGAATTATCTTAATCAGCTTAACAGAATATTTTTAAAATCATCTCAATAAGGCACCAAAACCAAGAGAAAATTGCCCTTTGAAATGTGATAAAGTTGAACAAAATCATAAAATGTACATGCCCCAAATTTATAATGATTTTCCTGCAATAGTTTTTCATGATGACTATACATTTTGGGAATGTATATCAAATTAGCATTTAACCCCTCTGTTGAGGCTGATTTACCTAAAATATATTTTTTCCCACAAAAATCTCTTGAGGATATTCATTTTTCTAATGAAAAATAAAAAATTCTTGAATGGAGTAATGCCCTCTCAATGTGATTTGACAGTCTAAAGAAATAAACTATCCTACAAATTTCTATATTTCCGTTAAGAGAAATTGAGGGAATATGCTCTTGTTTACATTATATCTCTTTAAGATTTTAAAAAATTGTTTAAAATTATAGGTCTGCAATAGGACAGAACAAGAATATTTTAAAAAGTAATGTCTATTTTTGTTACTGGCTACAGTTTGCATTGTTTTCAATCATTTTAAAATAAATTCTAAAGTTTGCACACTGGGCATTTCTATACAATATTACTGATGGAATTACACAGACACACCATAGAAGAAGGTAATTCAGCAATTTAAACTATTTTACAGGGACAGTGAAGTGAGTGTCTCTGGGAAAGAAAAAAAAAATCTTATGGACTACTTTTCCAGAAGTCTTTGTTGCTTGGAGAAATTTTTAAACTCTTTGTGGTTTTGATTTTTCATTCAAGTATGTGATTATTTTCCTCTTTTCTGCTGGCAAAAAAAATGACAGGCTATTTCATGGTCTCCAAAGGTGGTTGGTGTAGGATTAAAACACAAGGTCAAAGCCCATTCTCAGACAGGAGATTCGTAAAGTTTAAATGCAGATTCTCAGAGACTTGTTTTGGACATCACCTTGTTATTACAAATTATATTCTGGTCAAGAAGGTAAACCCTCTGAAAGTAAAAAATAGGCAAAAACGTGGGAGCCATATAATGCTTTCATCAAACATTGGAAATTTGTTCCACTTTCTTCCTCTGTGTTCAGTACAACCTAAGATTCCAAAACCAGGACAAGAACTGGATTGTTACTCTGGCGATCTGGCACATACTTTGTAAATATTTTCATCATAAATTTTAGAGCCTAACATTTAGCTATGAAGCATGACACTTTCAAAAGTTCTTTCACATTGGATCAAGGAAAATAATTTTAAAAATAACAAAATATTTGAAGAAAAAAGATATAATTATAATGAATTAAATGCTTCCCAGTACCTACACCAAACAGGCTTTTAATTCTCAATATTAAAATATCTGGGCAGTTAAGATCCCACATTTCCAAAAAGAAATTTACTCCTCTACTTGGGAGGCAGTGTGATGTAGTGGAAAGAACATGATTTAGAGGCTCATAGACCGGGATTCACATCCTAGCTCATACACTTAATAGCTCTAAAACCTTAGGCAAGTTACTTATTTTCTCTCAGTTTCGGTTTTCTCATTAAAAAAAAAATTGCTTTGCAGTATTCTAAAGGATTGGACATGATGTATATAAAATGTCTATCAGAGTGACTACTGTTGTGTGGGCAATCAAAAATAACACCAATATGGATGTTTTATCTTCATTGACTTGACTACATTTAACAACAATAGCAAGACATTAATCCTTCTGAATAACATATTTTAATACAGTACCTAGCATGATATCTAAAACATAGTAGTC
Organism: Cabassous unicinctus; assembly: GCA_029593785.1. Lineage (NCBI taxonomy): Eukaryota > Metazoa > Chordata > Mammalia > Cingulata > Chlamyphoridae > Cabassous > Cabassous unicinctus. The sequence continues at coordinate 32,695 of JAQZBX010004946.1, forward strand.
TTTCAATTATATTAATATGCTATTTCTATCTATATCCATGAAATCTCACCACAAGCTTTGAACATTTTCATCACCTCAAAATGAAACCCCTTACACCCATTAGAAATCACCCCACAATTTCCCCATTTTCCCAGCCCTAACCAACCTCTAATCCACTTTCTGTCTCTATATATTTGCCTATTTTGTACATTTCATATAAGGGAAATCATATAAAGTGGGGTCTTTTGTGAATGGCTCCTTTCACTTAGTACGTTTTCAAGGATCATCCTTGTAGCATGCACCAGTACTTCATTTCTTTTTATGGTTGAAAAAGACTCCTTTGTAGAGATATATCAATATGTTTATCAATTTATCAGTTGATGGAAATTATGGTTGTTTACTTTTGAGAATAACTTTGCTATGAACATTCATGTACAAGTTTTTGTTAAAAATATATTTTCAGGTCTTTCGGGTATATACTTAGGATTGGGATTACTGGGTCAACTCTATGTTTAACTTTTGGATGAACAGCCAAACTGTTGTCTAAAGTAGCTGCACCATTTAAAATTCCTACTCGCAGTGAATGAGGCTTTTAATTTTTCTACATCCTCAAATACTTGCTATTGTCCAATTTTTGGTTATAATCATCCTACTGGGTATGAAGTAGCATCTCTTTGTGATTTTGATTTGCATTTCCTTAATGATTAATGATGTTGAGCATCTTTTCATGTGTTTATTGGCAACTTCTGTTTTCTTTGGAGAAAAGTCTATTTAGATCCTTTGCCTATTTTTAAATTGGATTATTTGTCTTTTTATTATTGAGCTGTAACTCCCTTATCAGATATGTGATTTGCAAGTATTTTCTCTCATTCTGAGGATTGTTATCACTTCTTTGATAGTGTTCTTTGAAGCATGAAAGTTTTTAATTTTGATGAATTCCAATGCATAGTATTTTTCTTTTGTTGTTCATGCTTTTGATGTCATATCTAAGAATCCCTTGCCAAATCCAAGATCATAAAGGTTTACCCCTGTGTTTTCTTACAACTTTTATAGTTTTGACTCCTACATTTAAGTCTTTTATCAATTTTGAGTTAATGTTTGCATATGGTGCAAGATAAGGGCCCGACTTCTTCTTCTTTTTTTTTTTTTTTTCATCTGTGGCTATCCAGATGGTCCAATATTATTTGGTAAAGACTGTTCTTTCCCTCAATGAATAGTCTTGGCACCCTTTCTGAAAATCAGTGTATCATATGCACAGCAATTTGTTTCTGGACCTAGAATTATATTCCATTGATCTACATTTCTATCTTTATGCCAGTACCACACATTCTTGGTTAGTCTTGGTTTGTGATAAGTTTGATATAGGGAAGTGTGAGTCTTTCAACATTAGTCTTTTTTTATTCATAGTTGGTTGGGATGGAGTGAAGTTATCAACATGGCAAAATAAGATATTCCATGAAAAAGCCTCCCTAGATATTTAACGGATAAAAGGAAAATCCCATTTGCTTAAAACTGTGAAAGATGATAGAGACTGGAGAAGGACTCCACAAATGCTGAATCAAATAAATATAAAAATCTTAGAAGAATTCAGTCCTGGGTTGCCAGTGGGTTCCTGTTCCTCTTCCCCTCGCTCAGTCCCATACAGCTTGGGATTCATACAGAGTCAGCATGGCCTGGGTCCCTCCCACCATGAACAGAGACAGTAGACTGACTCATAGCAGTGAGGTAGAACTCCACGCATCTCTAGGCAAAAGAACTTAAGTCTACAGAGACCCAGGTCAGTACTAAAGCTGCTGGGGAGTACTGCATACAAAAGAGCCCCCCTAGGGTAGGGAGGGGAAGAGAGACCACAATAGAAAGGCTGGTAAGAATTATTGTGCCCTCACTCAATCCAGCTTCAGTTGGCTGGCACAGAAAAGGCAAAATGGACTTTACTGAACTGACCCACATTTCTGGATTGACCCCATCTGGCTCCCTGGGGTGGGATACCCTAATGGGGAAGAAGCTGGAGACAGAAAAGTCTCACAAAAAAGTGGGGGAGGATGTCCCAGAACTGAAAAGTGTAGAGAAAATGGGACACTGAGTGAGGGAGAAAATTTAAACAAATTTAAGGAGCTGAGGAGAAAAGTCTGCACAAAAACAAACAAGGTCAAGCTTCCCAGAGAAGGAACAGAGAAAAGAAACCTCTCTCCTGGAGATAAAACAATTTCACAAAAAAGGTTATTTTAAAAATTGCACCACACATCTGGGGAAATAATCAGTTGAGAAAATCTCAACAGTTAAACATGGGCTATTTTAAAGGTCTAGAATAAGTTAGAGCAAGTGTCAAAGGAAAACCTTAACACAAAGCCAATCAACAATAAAACCCTAGACAAGAGGGAAAAACAGACTTTCAGAGTTAACTCATCAATATAGTTAGATGTCTAGACATCAGCAAAAAATTACAAGCCATACTAAAAAACAGGAAGATGTGGCTCAATCAAGGGAAAAACTTAAAACTTCAGCGGAGGCTCAGAAGTTGGAACAACTAATCAAAGATGTTCAAAGAAAGCTCCTAAATCAAATCAAGGAAATGAAAGACAATATACATAAAGAGACAAAAGATATTGTGGCAGTTTGAGATTATTTTTGTGAATTCCCCCTAGAAAAGAGAGAAATTATGTTTGTAAACTAATCTATTCCTCTGGGTGTTATACCTTTTGAATGCATTAGATTCAGTTGGCATGTCTTGATTAAATTTCCTGTTAAGATTAGTGCTTTGATTTGACCATGTCAGTAGGTTGAGACTCAGGGTTGAGTCCCTTCCCCCTTGGTGGGCTGATACAAATGGACACTCACTCAAGAAGACACATGGGGAGCGAGAGAGAATGCTGCATAGATGTGAGAGGAGAGAACTTTGTCATGTGACAGAAAGAAGGCTCAAACAGCTAAAGCCCTGGAAGAGAGATGAGCCGTTTGCCTAATAGTTTTCAGCCAAAGAGAACAGAGCAGCTGAGCAGCTGAGAAGGCCCAAGAGACCAGGCAGAGATCACCTGCCATCTTGCTTCAACATACAGCAGCTGACCTTGGTGAGGAAGCAGCCTTGAGTTGGACTCTCTTGGGCCTTGTAACTGTAAGCTTTTATCCCAAATAAACACCCTTTATAAAAGCTGACAGATTTCTGGTACTTTGCATCAGCAACCTTTTGGCTAAAACAGATATTAAGAAGATAATGTATGAGCATAAAGAAGAATCTGAAAGAATATAAAGAAACATAACAGAAATTTATGGGGATGAAAGACAATAGTAGAGATTAAAAATACACTAGAGGCATACAACAAGAGATTTGAACAGGCAGAAGAAAGAATTAGAGAAACTTCTGGGAAGATGGCATCAGAGTAAGTAGACAGGGCTCAACTCTCCCACAAAAACAATGGAGGAAGGGCAAAGCTATCCAAGGGATCTGCTTTGGGGATCTGCAGAGCAGAAGAGTGCTATGCATCATCCAGGAGGGAGAGGGATGGAAAACAAAGAGGCCAAATGAAAACCATGAGTTACTTTCCTCTGTGGCTAGGAATGGAACATATACCTCACCCTCAAGCAGAATAGCCTTGGTAAACCCCCTGGCTCACTGAAGCTAGCTGAGAATGGGAAAGAAACTCCTCCTCCCTGGGAGGAAGAAGGGTCTGGCAGAGGTCAGAGAGTGGTTTCACTTCAGTGAGTTTGGCCAGCTGAGCCCCATTTGAATCTTGAAATAGACCTCAACCAGCACTAAAGCGACTTCAGGGAGAGGGGAGGGGAGATCTGATCAGGCAGGCTGTCAACCCAACCTCCCTGGGAAAGAGAAAAACTAGGTCAGTGAGGAGATAGGCAGACAGGTGCCTAACTGGCATGGGAGAGAAGGAAGACAGGAGAGATAGCTGGCAAATTCTGGCAAACTATTGGAAGTCCAATTTGCAAGAGGGAAAAGATGGCAGGGAGAGACATATAAGCTTCCAGAAGCCTACCTAAACTGTGGAGTAGCTGTAGCTCAGTGGAGGGATGCATGCCTCACATATACTAGGTCCCTGGTTTGATTCTGAAAATGACCTAAGAGAAGGGATCCAGAGAGTGATCCAGTGGATTGTCAGGCACTCAGCTGGCACCTTTTGACAGGGAACCTACAGACTGAGATTTTTTTGTTTTAGGTTTTTCAATCTGTTATTTTATATTTATTATTAATATTATTTTTTATTCTTTATTTTCTTCTCTAAAACCAAGCACCTTACATGTGGAGGATAGACGGCCGGGTACTGCTTGATGAGCACTGGTAACATAAGAGGGTTCCTAGGTGTCTAAGAGGGAAACCTGCTTTTCCTGGGTTGTTTTTTGTTTTCTATGTTTTGTTTTTTCTCTTTCTTTGTTTCCTTTTTCCTTTTCCTTATTTTTTTCTTCTTAGTTTCTTTATTTCTTTTCTTTCTTTTATTTATCCCTCTTCCCTTTCTTTTCTTTCATTCCACCTTCTCTTGTTTGGTCTTCATTTTCTTCTTCTTCTTCTGTTCTCATGTTTCTGGTATTTAATTATATTCTGTTTTTTATGTTTCACTTTTCATTCCATCTTTTTATTCTGATTCCTCTGAATTTTTTAAAATCATTTTTCACTCATTACATTTTTTCTGGCTTTTATGGTTTCTTTTCTATCTTTTTTATTATTGCTATTATTCTTTTTCTCTTCTTCTTTCTTTGTTTTTCTATGGTCTTAATGTTTTTTCAAGGGAACACAGATAGCTACAAGGAAATAGAATCACTGGAACCAGGTGTCAAAGAGTAATCCTAACACAAAACAAAACAAAATACAACCCTAGAGAAGAGAGAGACACTAACCTTCTTAATAAGCTCATCAAGATCAATAGATGCCTAAACACCAGCAAAAAATTACAAGCCATACTAAAAAACAGAAAGACATGGCCCAGTCTAATGAACAAACAAAAAAGTGTAGGAGTATCTATGCTAAATTGGACTAATTAGACTTTAAATGCAAAACTATTATAAGAGACAAAGAAGGACACTATATATGAATAAAAAGGGGAATCTATCAAGAGGAAAAAGAATCATAAACATTTATGTTCCTAACCAGGGTGCCCCAAAATACATGAGGCAAACATTGGAAAAACTAAGTGGAGAAACATATGCCTCACAATTATAGTGGGGGAATTTAATACATCATTATCACCATTGGACAGAATATCTTGACAAAAGGTCCATGAACAAACAGAGACCTAGAATAATACATTAGAGGATCTGGACCAAATAAACATATACAGAACATTATACCCAAATACAGCATTATGTACATGCTTCTCAAGTGCACATGGATCATTCTCCAGGATAGACCACAAAACAAGTCTCAATGAATTCAGAAAGATTGAAATTACACAAAGTAATGTTTCTGACCATAATGGAATGAAGTGGAATTTAATAAGGGGCAGAGAACCAGAATAGGCACAAAGATATGGAAGTTAAACAACACACTGTTAAACAATCAGTAGGTAGGTCAAAGAGGAAATTGCAAAAGAAGTCAGTAACTACAAAAATGAGAACACAGCATATCGAAACCTATGAAGGAAACAGATGTGGCTCAACCAGCTGGGTGCCTGCCTACCAAATAGGAGGTCCCAGATTTGGTTCCCGGTGCCTCCTAAAGAAGATGAGCAGATGCCACAATGAGCAGACACTGCAACCAGCAAGATGCTATGAGCTAGATGCTGCACCTACCACAACAAGCTAGATGCTGCAACTGCTGCAACAAGTTAGACGCCGCACCTGCCACAATGAGGAGATACCTAAAGGAGCAGATGCCAAGCCAGCAGATGCTGCAGCCACAGGGAGCAGATATGGCTCAGGCCATTGGGCACTCACCTCCCATGTGGGAGGTCCCAGGTTTGCTTCCTGATGCTTCCTGGAGAAAGCAAGCAAACAACAGACAGAGGAGAGAACCATCTGGGGGAGAAGGGAGTATAAATTAAATAAATAAATAAACAAACAAACAAATAAATAAATCTTGTTAAAAAAAAAAACCTATGGGAGGGAAGTGGATGTAGCTCAAGTGGTTGATTGCCTACTTCCCATATATGAGATCCCAGGTTCGATCCCCAGTACCTCCTAAAAACAAAATAAACAAACAAATGAAAAAAAAAAACCCAAAAAACTCATTGTGGAGTGTATGTGACTCAGTGGTTGAATACCTGTTTCCCATGTACGAAGTCCTGGATTAAATCCCCGGTACCTCTTAAAAAAAAAAAAAAATTATGG
>JAQZBX010004946.1:39043-58241 GCA_029593785.1 Cabassous unicinctus
AGAAAAAAAAAAAAAACACTAGAAAAAATTAACAAAACCAAAAGCTGGTTCTTTGAGAAGATTAATAAAATTGACAAACCTTTAGTTAGACTAACAAAGAAAAAGAGAGAGAAGATGCAAATACATAAAATAAAAATGAGACAGGGGATATCACTACTGATCCTACATTTCTGATAAAGAGTATCATAAGAGGATACTTTGAAAAACTGTATGCCATCGAGATGAATAACTTAGATGAAATGGACAAATTCCTAGAAACACTCAAGTAGTCTACATTGATGATAGAAGAAATTGATGAACTCAACCAATAAATGTCAAGTAATGAGATTGAATTAGTCATCAAAAACATCCCAACTAAGAAGAACCCAATAACCAGATGGCTTCACAGGGGAATTATACCTATCATACCAATCCTGCTTAAACTCTTCCAAAAAATTGAAGTGGAAGGAACATTGCCTAACTCATTCTATGACCCCAACATCACCCTAATACCAAAGCAACATAAGAAAAGAAAACTACAGACCAATCTCTCTAATGAACCTGAATGTTAAAATCCACCCCAAAATACTTGCTAATTGTATTCAATAAGACACCAAATGAATCATACACCATGATCAAGTGGGTTTATTCCCTGGTATGCAAGGATGGTTCAATATAAAAAAATCAATCAATGTAATATACCACATTAACAGATCAAAAGAAATAGATCACATGATCATCTGTATTGAAGCAGAAAAAACATTTGACAAAATACAGCATCTTTTCTTGATAAAAACACTTCAAAATATAGGAATAGAAGGAAACTTCCTCAACATGATAAAGCATATATATGAAAAACCCACAGCTATAATCATATTCAGTGGTGAAATGCCAAAGGCTTTTCCTCTAAGATCTGGAACAAGACATGGATGCCCACCGTCACTGCTCTTATCTAACACCATGTTAAAAGTACTTGCTCAAGTTCTTAGGCAAGAAAAAGATATAAAAGTCATCCAAATAGGAAAGGACGAAATAAAAACTTCACTTTTTGCAGATAACATGATCATATGTGTAGAAAACCCTGAAAAATCTACAACAAAGCTTCTAGAGCTTATAAATGAGTTCAGTAAAGTGGCAAGATACAAGATCAGCATGCAAAAATCAGTAACATTTCTGTACACCATTAATGAGCAATCTGAGGAGAAAATCAAGAAAAAAAATTCCATTTACAATAACAACTAAAAGAATCAAATATCTAGGAACAAGTTTAACTAAAGATATAAAGGACTTGTACCCAGAAAATTACACAACATTGTTAAAGGAACTCAAAGAAGACCTAAATAAATGGAAGAATATTCCATGTTCATGGATTGGAAGACTAAACATCGTTAAGATGTCTGTTCTACCCAAACTGATTTACTGATTTAACAAAACCCCAATAAAAATTACAACAGCATTTTTTACTGAATTGGAAATCTATTATGAAATTTATTTGTAAGGCCAAAAGGCCTGAATAGCCAAAAGCATATTGAAAAGGAAAAATGAAATTGGAGTAATCAAGCTACCTGCAGGGCATTGGGGGTGCAGGGATATGTGGGAAATGGCACAGCTGGGGCATGCTTTTATGGAATATGAAATTCTTCATTTTGTCATAGGTTATTATCTCAGTGGGTGGAGAGCCACACAGTAAACAAGGAAATATTAAACTCCCATCCTGAAGAGTTCTACTATGTTCTCAAATAGAGGGGCAAGAGTCTCTTGAGAACACTGACATTGCCTAACAAAAGACAGACAATATTCTCAAACCCTCAATATTAATGAATGCAACTATGAACGTTATTTGTCAAAAATTGCAACCTAGTGGTTACCATTGGTTCTGAGAAGAGGGAGAGGGAAGAAAGGATGGAACATGGGGCATTCTTACGGCATACTAATTGTTCTGCACGATCTTGCAGTGATGGAAACAGGCCATTACACATTTATTCAAAACCTACAAAATTGTGCAATGCAAAGTGTAAACCATATGTAAACTATATACCATGGTTAGCAGCAATGCATCAACATGTGTTCATCAATTGTAACAAATGTATCACACACTAATGAAAGATGTCATTAATTGGGAAAATTGTGGGAGCCGGAAAGGGTGAGGTAGATGGGAATCTCTTATATTTTGGTGTAACATTTATGTAATCTAAAGTTTCTTTTGAAAAAATAATAATAAAAGAAAGAATCAGAAAACTAGAAGACAGGACAATCAAAATCATATAATTAGAACAAATAGAGAAAATAATAGGAAAAAAATAAGCAATGTCTCAGAGATTTGAATGACAGCATGAAGTGCACATATGTGCTCCAGAAGGAGAAGAGGTGTGATAGTTTCAAATGCATGGACCCCAGAAAAGTATGTTCTTAGAAGGGATCCATTCCTGGGTGTAGACCTATTGTGGGTGGGACCTTTTGATTAGGCTACTTCAGTTAAGGCATGGCCCAGAGTGGGTCTTAATCCTCTTACTGGAGTCATTTATAAATGGGATGAATACAGGGAGAAAGAAAGAGAAAGCCACAGAAGCAAGGAGCTGGAATCAACAAAACCTGGAAGAGAAAGGAGAGACCATCAGATGCCACCCAGTGCTTTGCCATATGATGGAGGAGTCCAGGATCACTGACAGCCAGTTTTCAGATAGAAAGTTTCATCTTGGTAATGCCTTGATTTGGATATTTTCTTGGCTTCAGAACTGTAAGTTTGTAAGCTAATACATTCCCACTGTTAAAAACCAACCCATTTCTGGTATATTGCTTTTAGCAGCCTAGCAGACTAGAACAGAAGGAAAAAGGGGCAAAAAGAATATTTGAGGAAACAATGCTAAAAAAATTTCCCAATTCTTATAAAAGACATAAATATACATGTCCGAGAAACTCAACATTTACAGAATACATCCTAACAGACCTACTCTGAGACACATACTAATCAGAATGTCAAATGCCAAAGATAGAAAATTCTGAATGCAACAAGAGAAATGTGATTCATCATATACAAGGGATCCTCAATAAGACTAAGTGCCAATTTTTCATCAAAAATCATGGAGGTGAGAAGGCAGAGCTGTGATATATTTAAGGAACTGAAAGAGAAAAACTGTCAGCCCAAAATTCTTTATCCAGCACAGCTGTCCTATGAAAATGAGGGATAGTTTAAAATATTCACAAATAAACAGAAACTGAGGGAGTTCTTCAACAAGAGACCAGCCCTACAAAAATTACTATAGGGAATTCTGCATGTTGAAAGGTAAAGACAGGAGAAAGTGGCTTGGAGTAGTGTGAAGAAATGAAGATCATCAGCAAGGGTACCTAAAAGGGTAAGTGCAAAACCCTATAGTACTGTATCCTCAATATACAACTCTACTCTTTAATTCATGTAAGAATCAGAACACAATTGAGCACGAAAAAAGCATATTTCCTGTTAATGGACATGCAAAATATAAAGTAGTAAAAATGGAACAAAGCAACATAAAAACAGAGAGAGATGGGAGCTGAGGGAGTGTATGCTATTGAAGTTAAGTGATATGTTTTCAAATTAGGTTATAGGTAAAGGTTGTGTAATATAAATCCCAACATAATCACAAAGAAAGCAGTTTTAAAATATACAGAAATGAGAAAGAAATCAGTCAGATATATCAGAAAAGATCAACTATACAGAAAAGGAGTTTGCAATAAAAGAAAAGAGAGACCAAAAAATATGTTATATAAAAACCAAAGAACAAAACTGCTGCCTTTATAGTAATAACACTGAATGTTAATGGATTAAATTCCCCAATCAAAAGACACAGGTTGGCAGAATGGATAAAAATCATGATCCAACAATATGTTGTATACAAGAGACTCACCTTAGACCCAAAGACACAAATAGTTTGAAAGTGAAGGATGGAAAAAGATATCCCATGCAAATAGTAATAAAAAAAAGATCTGTGGTAGCCTTACAATATGGGACAAAATAGACTTTAAATCAAAAGCTCTTAGAAGAGAAAAAAGGACACAATATATTAATAAAAGTGGCAATCCACCAAGACAAACAACAATAGTAAATATTTATACACCTAAATACCCCCAAAATACATGAGACAAACACTGAAGGAAGGGAGAAATAGACACCTCTAAGGTAATATTTGGAGACATCAATACACCACTCTCATTAGTTGATAGAACATCTACACAGAACATCAATGAGGAAACAGAGAACTTGAATAAGATGTAGATGAACTAGACCTAACAGAATTATACAGATCATTGTATCCCCAAAAAGCAGGATATATATTCTTTTCAAGTGCACATGGATCATTCTCCAGGATCGATCATATTTTGGGTCAAAAACAAGTATCAATAAATTTAGAAAGACTGAAATCATACAAAGTATATTTTCTGACCATAATGAAATGAAGCTGATAATCAGCATCAGGTGGAAAACTGAAAAATCCACAAATATGTGGAGGGTAAATAGCAATCTTTAAAACAATCAGTGGGTCAAAAAAGAAATTGCAAGGGGAGTCAACAAATAACTTGAGATGAATGAAAATGAGAACACAACATATCAAAACTTATGGGATGCAGCCAAGGCAGTGGTGAGAGGCAAATTTATAGCCCTAATGCTTACATTAAAAAAGAAGTAAGAGCTAAATTCAAAGACCTAACTTCACACCTGGAGCAACTAGAAAAAGAACAGCAAACTAAACCCCAAAGCAAGCAGAAGGAAGGAAATAACAAAGATTAGAGCAGAAATAAATGAATTTGAGAATATAAAACCTATAGAGATAATTAACAAAACCAAAAATTGGTTCTTTGTAAAGATCAATAAAATTGACAGCTCATATCTGGACTGAAAAAGAAAATAAAGAGAAAAGAATTTTTAAAAGTCAGAAATGAGGGAGCCATTACTATTGACCCCAAAGAAATAAAAAAAGATCATAAGAGCATACTATAGAATGTAGATGCAAAAATCCTCAAGAAAATACTTGCAAACTGAATCCAACAGTCCACCCAAAGAATTATAGACCATGATCAAGTAGATTTTATTTCAGGTATGTAAGGGTGATACAACATAAGAAAATCAATTGATGTAATATATTATATCAACAGAACAAAGGAAAAATACATAATCATCTCAATTGACACACATAAAAGACATTTGACAAACCCTAGTATCTTTTCTTGATTAAAAAAAAAATTAGAAAAATTGGAGTAGAAGGAAATTTCCTCAAAAAGGTAAAGGGCACGTTTATGAAAACCCTGCAGCTAACATCCTACTCGGTGATGAAAGACTGATAGCGTTCCCTCTAAGATCTGGAACAAGATGAGGATGACCACTGTCACCGCTGTTATTCTACATTGTACTGGAAGTTCTAGCCAGAGCAATTAGGCAAGAAAAACAAATAAAAGGCACCCAAACTGGAAAGAAAGAGGTAAAACTTTCACTATTAGCAGATAACATGATCCTATATATGTAGAAAGTCCTGAGAAATCAACAATAAATCTACTAGAGCTAATTAACAAATTCAACAAAATGGTGGGGTACAAGATCAATGTGAAGAGCCACAAGAAGTATTGTGGAGGAAACCAAGAAAAAACAACACTTCCATTTACAATAGAAAATAAAAGAATCAAATTTCTAGGAATAAAGTTAACCAATGATGTAAAGGGTGTTTACACAGAAAACTACAAAACATTGCTAAAAGAAATTAAAGAAGACCTAAAGAAATGGAGAAGCATTCTGTGTTCATGGATTAGAAGACAATATATTGATATCAATTCTACCCCCGAAGATTTACATTTTCAATGCACTCCCAACCAAAAGTCCAACAGATTACTTTGCAGAAATGGAAAAGACAATTATCAAGTTTATTTGGAAAGGTTAAGGGGCTGGAATATTGAAAAACATCTTGAAAATGAAGAATAGATTTGAAGGACTCACACATCCTGACTTTAAAGCATATTACAAAGCTACAGTGATAAAAAAAACAGAAAAAAAAACCAAAAAAAAACAACAGTTGGACTAGTATAAGGATAGATCAATTGACAAATGAAATTGAATTGAGATTTCAGAGACTCTTACACCTATAACCAGTTGATTTTGACCAAGACTGCCAAGTCTACACAATTGAGAAAGAATAGTCTCTTCAACAACTGGTGCTGGGAGAACTGGATATTCATATGCAAAAGAATGAAGGTGGACCTTTAACTCTTACAATACACAAAAATCAAATAACAAATGGATCAAAGTCCTAAATATAAGGACCATTACTATAGCATTCCTAAAGAAAACTTTGGAAAGCATCTTCAGGACTTGTGTTAGGCAATGGTTTCTTAGACTTTATACCTAAAGCACAGGTAACAAAGGAAAAATAGATAAATGGGATCTCATCCAAATGAAACGCTTTTGCATTAAAATATTTTGCCAAGCAAGTGAAAAGACAACCTACTACATGGGAGAAAATATTTGAAAACCACATATCTGATAAGAGTTTAATATCCAGAATATATAAAGAAATCCTACAACTCAACAATCAAAAGACAAGCAACCCAATTAAAACATGGGCAAAAGATATGAATAGACATTTCTCCAAAGAGGATATACAAATGGATGAAAAGCACATGAAAAGATGCTCAACATCATTATCCATTAGGGAAATGCAACTCAAAACCACAATGAAGTATCATTTTATACCCATGAGAATGGCTATTTAAAAAAAAAAAAAAAGGAAAACTACAACTATTGGAGAGGATGTGGAGAAATAGGAACACTTATTTATTGCTGGTGGGAATGTTAAATGGTGCAGCCACTTGTAAGACAGTTTGGCATTTCCTCAGGAAGCTAAATATAGAATTACCATATGATCCCATAATCCCTACTAGGTATATATCCAGAAGAATTGAAAGCAGGGTCTCAAATAGCTGTTTGCACACCAATGTTCATGGCAGCATTATTCACAATGGCCAAAAGATGGAAACAACCTTGGTGTCCATCAATTGATAAATGGAAAAACAAAATGTGGGATATACATACAATGGAATATGATGCAGCTGTAAAAAGGAATGAAGGGGAGCAGCTGTGGCTCAAGCAGTTGGGCACCAGCCTCCCACATGGGAGGTCCCGGGTTCAGTTCCCAGTGCCTCCTAAAGAAGATGAGCAGACACAGCGAGCACACAGTGAGTAGACAGCAAGCGCAAAAGCTACAAGCAGACAGATGAGGGAGGGGGAAAATAAATAAATAAATCTTAAAAAAAAAAAAAAAGGAATGACGTCCTGACGCACGCAACAACATGGCTGAACATTGAGGACATTATTCTGAGTGAAATAAGCCAGATGCAAAAGGACAAATATTGCATGGTCTCATTAACATGAACCAGTTATAATACATAAATGCATAGAGTCTCAATCTAGAATATAGGTTACTAGGGGATAGTTTGTGGGTAGAGAATGGGGGGCTGATTCTTACTTTGTGCAGAATTTCTATTTAGGTTGATTGTAAAGATTTAGAAATGAATAGTGATGATAGTAACACATTATTGTGTGTGTAATTAACAGCACTGAATTTTGTATGTGAATGTGGTTGAAAGGGGAAATTTTGGGTCATATATGTTACTAGAATGCAAATTAAAAGGTAAAACATGGAACTGTATAACACACTGAACCCTGTTGTAGATGATGGGCTGAGGTTATAGTAAAAGTATAAAAAGATTCTTTCATGAATTATAACAAACATATGACACTAATACAAAGTGTTAATAATAGGGTGGTATATGGGGGAAATACACCTAACGTATACTGTGGACTATGGTTAATAGTACTAGACAATATTCTTTGACCAATGGTAACAAAAGTACCACACTAATCCCAAGTGTAAATAATAGGGGGGTATACTGTAATATATTTTTTACATGACTTTTCTGTAAATATACAACTTCTCAAATTAAAAAAATTGCAATTTTAAAAACATTATGCTAATTGAAAGAAACAAGACATAAAGTACTACATATTGTATGATTCCATTTATACAAAATGTAAATATAAATAAATCTATAGAGACAGAAATAGATTAGTGGTTATGTAGGACTAGGGAAGGATAGAGGGATTGAGAGGTGACTGCTTAGGGATATAGGGTTTTTCTTTTTGGAGTAATGAAAATGTCCTAAAATTGATTATGGTGATGAATGCATAACTCTGTGATTATACTAAAAGCCATTGATTGTACACTTTGGATGGGTTGTATGCTATGTGAATATATCTCAATAAAATGACTTTTAAAAAATTGGTCTATTCTGGGTTCTTTGCAATTCCAAATGAATTTTAGGTAAGCTTACTTATTTCTACAATGAATCCAGATGTTATTTAATAGGGATTTCACTGAAACTGTAGATCAATTTGGGGAGTATTTCTATCTTAATAGTAAGTCCTCTTATCCATGAACATTGATGACCTTCCATTTATTTGCATCTTTAATTTCTTTGTACAATATTTTGTAGTTTTCAGAGTATAAGTTTTATACTTTTTTGTTAAATTATCTCTAAGTATTTTATTCTTTTTGATGGTATTGTAAGTGGAGTGATTTTCTTAATTTCATTTCCAGATTGTTCATTGCTATATAATTGCAATACAATTGATTTTTGTTATTGATCCTAGGACCTGCAATCTTGCTGAGTTCAGTTATTAGTTCAATAGTTTTTTTAGTAGATTCCTTAGGATTTTTCTATATCCAAGATTACGTCATCTGCTAATAGAGATAGTTTTAATTTTTTTCTTTCCAATCTAAATGCCTTTTATTTCTTTTTCCTGCCTAATTGTCCTGCATAGAACTGCCAGTACAATGTTGACTAAAAGTGGTGAAAGCTGTCTTGTTCTTAATCTTAGGCGGAAAGCAGCTGGTATTTACCATTAAGCATGATATCAGCTGAGGGCTTTTCCCAGATTATTTTTCAGGTTGAAGTAAGTACCCTTCTATTCTTAGTTTATTGATGTTTCTGCTATGATAGTTTGTTAGATTTTGTCAAATTCTTTTTCTGTATCTATTAGGTGATCAGGTGGCTTTTTTTATTCTGTTGATATGGTGTATTACATTAATTGATTTTTGCAAACCAACCTTGCATTTCTGGGGAAAAGTCCACTTGATCATAGTATATAATTCTTTTTATGTGTTGCTGGAATCAGATTGCTAATATTTTGTTTAGGATTTATACAGATATATTCATAAGAGATATTCATCTGTAGTTTTCTTTTCTTATGCTGTCTTCCTCAGGTTTTTGTAGCAGGCTAATAATGGCCTCATAGAATGAGTTGGGAAGTGCTCCCTCCTCTTCCATTTTTGGAAAAGTTTATTCAGAATCAGTATTCATTCTTCTTTTCATGTTTGTTGGAATTCACCATTGAAGTCATCTGGACCTAGTGTTTTTGTGTGTGTGGGTAGTTTATGATTACTAATTTAATCCCCTTATTTCTTACAGATTCATTCAGATGAGCTACTCTTCTTGATTCAGTGTTGGTGGTTTGTGTGATTCTAGGAATTAGTTCATTTCATTTCAGTTGTCTAATATATTGGCATAGAATTGATAAGAATGTTCCTTTATATTCTTGTTTTTTCTATATATTAATGTCCCCTCTTTGCTTTCTGATAATTATAATTTGATTGTTCTCTCTTTGTTTCCTTGGACATTCTTACTGAAGTTTTGTCAATTTTTCTCTATTGTTTATTTCATTAAATTCCATTGTAATCTTTATTATTTCCTTTTTTCTGCTTGTTTTAGCTTTAGTTTACTCTTCTTTTCCCTGTGTCTTAAGGGTGAAAGTTAGGTTATAGATTTGAGAACTTTCTTTTTTTTCAATATAAACATTAACTGTTATAAATTTTCCTCAAAGCACTACTTTAGCTTCATTCCATAAGTATTGGTATGTTATGCCTGCATTTTCATTCATTTCAAAGTATTTTCTAATGGCCCTTGTATTAGTCAGCCAAAAGGGGGACTGATGCAAATTACCAGAAATCTGTTGGAATTTATAAAGGGTATTTATTTGAGGTAAAGCCTATGATTACCAGGTCATAAAGTGTAAGTTACTTCCCTCACCAAAGTCTGTTGCCACATGTTGGTGCAAGATGGCTGCTGACGTCTGCAAGGGTTCAGCCTTACTCTTCCTCTTAAGACTGTGGTCCCAACTTCTTCCAATATCAGCTGTAGGCTGGGATAAGTCTCGTGTCTCTCCCAGGGCACAGTCCTCTCCAAGCTCAGCTGCCCTGTTCTCTCCACAAGATCAGCTATAGACTATCAGGCTCTCTCTCTCTTCCCAGGGCCTCTGTTGTGTCTATGGAGCCATCTCTATTCCTCTGTGTTCTTCTCCTATGTGTTTACTTTCTGAGGCTCCAGTATTAAAACCCTCACTTTCTCCGCTGCCATGTCATTTTCCCTGTGAGTCCCTGCCCACCAAGGGGGTGGGGATTCAACGTCCTATTGATGTGGCCCAATCAAGCTTTGATTATCATTTAATCATGTAAAAGTGAAACCTCTGAATCCAATCCAATCTAATATGCCCAGAAGAACAGACCAGTTCACAAACATAATCCAGTATCTATTTTTGGAATTCATAAACAATATCAAACTGCCACATCCCTTAAGACTTCTTCTTGGACCAGTTGATTATTTAGGAGTATGTTATTTAATTTTCAATATTTTTCAGTTTTCTTAATTCCTTTCTGTTATTGATTTTTAATTTCTTCCCATTGTGATCAAAGAACATACTTTGATAATTTGAATCTTTTAAAATCTATTTGAGAAAGAAAAACATTTTTATAGAGAATAATTTGTGTGGTTTTCACTTAATTTTATTAGTTTTGAAAAACAAAAGCAATTAACCCCCCCCCATTTTTTGTTTTGTTTATACTTCACACCGCACACTCTTATTGGTTTTGACAAAATGTATAATGGCCTGTATCTGTCATTGTAATAACATGCAGTATAATTTCAATGTCCCCAAAATGTCTCTTGTGACCACTATTCTTCCCTTCCCTCTCCTTCCCCTCAGAACCTCTGGTGACCAGTGTTTTTTTTGTTTGTTTGTTTTTTAAATTAAAAAAAGTTTTTTAAAAAGATACTTAGATTACATAAATGTTACACAAA
The DNA here is from genome assembly GCA_029593785.1 of Cabassous unicinctus. Taxonomy (NCBI): domain Eukaryota; kingdom Metazoa; phylum Chordata; class Mammalia; order Cingulata; family Chlamyphoridae; genus Cabassous; species Cabassous unicinctus. The sequence continues at coordinate 50,174 of JAQZBX010004946.1, forward strand.
AAAATGTAGGGATTCCCATATGCCCCACTCCCCACACCTCCAACACCCTCCCACATAAACATCCTTCATTAGTGTGGCACATTCATTGCAAATGATAAACTCATCCTGGGGCTTTGCCATTAAGTATGGACCAGAGTTCACATTGTAGTCTACACTCTCTCCCACACAGCTCTGCATGTTATGTGATGATATAAAATGGCCTATATCTGTTGTTGCAATGTCATTTAGGATGATTCCCAAATCCCAAAAAAGCCCCCATATTGCAACTGTTTTTCCCTCTCCCTGCCCCCAGAGCCTCCAGTGGTCACTGGCTCCACATCAATGTTGTAATTTCTTCCATTGCTAGAATCACAATATGTCTATAGTATAATCTATATCTATATATTTAAAAAATCTATTGAGGCTTGTTTTGTGGCCTAGCATGACGTCTATACTGGAGAATATCCCATGTGCACTTGAGAAAATTATATATTCTACTATTGTTGTGTTATGTGTTTTATAGATGTCTGTTAGGTCTAGTCAGTTTAAAGTGTTGTTCAAGTCTTCTGTTTCCTTCTTCATTTTCTGTGTAGTTGTTTGATCCATTATTTCGGGTACTGAAGACTCCAACTACTATTGTTGAATTGTCTATTCTTCCTTTCATTTCTGTTGGATTTTGCTTCATGTATTTTGGTATCTGTTATTAGGTACATACATGTTTGTCCCTCTTTATCTCTAGTACCCTTTTTTGGTTGTTTCACAGTCTATTTTATGCCTATATATCCTTCTTCCTTTCCCCCTCCCCTTTTTGTGGTATTACTGTTATATACATTATGCCTATATTATTAAAAAAGTAATAATTCATTGTCATAATTATTACTGTATATAATTTTATTTCATGTTTAAAATCTGAGAGAAGAAAGGAGGGCAAGTATCTATTTACAGCTTTTGTTACATTAGCTTTCTTATTTCTTATTTCTGGTTCTCTTCCTCTGTCTTCAAGTTACCATCTGGAGTAATTTCCTTAGCCTAATACATCTTTGTTCCTACCCACCTACTTAGTATGTTCTTGGCAAATACATTACATTTCTATATGTTATAGGCCCAGCAATACAATTACATACATATTGTTTCATTCAATTGCTCTTTTAATCAGTTAAGTGAATAAAGGAAAAGAAATATGCATTTATATTATTTCATAATTACATAATAATCTTTACTGGTTCTCTTTATTTTTTCATGTGGATTCTGATTACTGTCTGGGATTACTTACTTTCAGCTTGAAGAACTTCCTTCAGTATTTCTTGTGAGGTGGATCTACTAGCAATCAGTTTTCTTAGTTTTTATTCTTCTGAGAATGCCTTTATTTCACCTTCATTTTTGAAAGATAGTTTTCTTGAAAATGGGATTCTTGGTTGATAGGTTTTTCCTTTTGAGCACTTGAATATGTTATCCTACTAGCTCTGGTGTCCATTCTTTTTTATGAGAATTCAGCTGTTGATCTTATTGGTGTTCCGTTGTGAGTGACTATTCATTTCCCTTTTGCTACTTTGAGGATTTTTTCCTTGTCTTGGTTTTCAACATTTTTATTATGGTGTGTCTGTTTATAAATCTCTCTATGCTTATTTTACAGTTCATTGAACTTCTTGAATGTCAGATTAAGATCTTTCTTAAAATTTGGAAACTTTTTAGCCATTATTTCTTTGGATATTTTTCTGCTCCTTTCTCTTCCTTCTCTTCTCCTGCAACTCTCATTATGCATATGTTGGCGTGCTAAAAGTTGTCCCATGTTTCTCTGAGGCACTTTTCATTTTTCTTCATTTTTTTCCTCTCTGTTTTTTAGATTGCAAGTTCATTAATTCTTTCTTCTACCAGTTCAAATCACTGCTGAGCTCTTTTAGTGAATTTTTCATTTCAGTTGTACATTTCAGCTCCAGAATTTGCATTTAGGTTTTATTATTTCTATTTCCTTATTGATATTGTCTGTTAGATGAGACATTTCCATCATACCTTCCTTTGCTTCTTTAAGCATGGTTCCTTTAGTTCATTGACCAGGCTTATAATGGCCACTTTGAAATCTTTGTTAAATATATCATCAAGTCATTCTCACAAGCAGTTTCTGTTTCCTGCTTTTTACCCTGTATGGATCAGACTTTCCTATTCCTTTGTATGTCTCATAATTTTTTGTTGGAAACTGGACAGTTTAGATACTATTTTATAGCAACTCTGAGTACTAAACTCCCTCCCTCCCACCATTGGCTTGATATTGCTAGTTGTTGGTTTACTTGTTTAGTGACTGGTTGGATTATTTTAGTGAAATCTAACCCCCACCCCAACTCTATCCTGCAGTATGAGCCTCTAATGATACTACTTAGTGAGTACAGCATACAGTTACCCCGGCATGGGTTTTGGCAGAGCTCTCTTTGTCACTTTCCTTGACCACACCCAGTTGTTAAGCTTCAATAATTGCTGGCTGACTATTCTGTTGTTTTTAACAAGGCCTGGGTAATAAATTCCTCCACAGACGGCTCCAATTAAATTTGGTCTCTTTTACAGATTGTTTTTGAAGCCAGTGTTTGAGATTTCTTCTGACCCTAGGAGGGCTCTCCTTAGCTGTCTCTTTCTATGATTCTTTCTGGTAAACAACTTGGCTTCTGGTTTAACTTTTATTTGTAATGAATCTACCAGTCCCTTCTTTAATAGCTTTTTACCACAGCATCTATTGTCTGGGGGCATATCCTTAGGCTTGAGCTTCCTCATACTCTGTTTTAAATGAAGTCATTTCATTCTGTAAGAAGCTTTGGCCTGCCTCTCCCCTTGGACAAAATCTCTAAGCCATGGCTCTGGAGCTGTGGGTGGAGACAGTGGCATGTCTCTTTCTGTGTGAAAACTTCAGAAACCTAGCTTCAGGAGCTAGGTGCTCAGTGGAGTGGTGTAGCTTCTGATCTTCTTGCCTTGCCTCTCCCAGCATGAAACCTCCACTTTACAGATGAGCTGGTATAAAGGCAATCAGGGCCATAGTATTCTCTGTGCACTGGGCCTGAGATAGAGCTTCTGTACCACTGTGGGAACTGCATAGAAGAAGGTACCCCCTAACTCTCACCTACACTTGCACAGAACTTAGCTTCTGTAACAGGTAGCTGGGGGCAGAATGAGAAATGCTCCCATTCTGCCCCTCATGGGAAGATACTGCTGCCCTCCAACTGGGATATGGGGGGAGAGGAAGTCTTGTGTTTTGGGCTGCTTGCATATGGAGTGTAGTTTCCATCACACTGAGTTGGAAGGGGGGAAGTAAGGAGGGGCCATGGTTCAGACACCACAGACTCTCACTATTCTTACTGATTTTTAGTAGGTTTCTTGAATAAATGTGTCTTCATTTACTTTATGCCCTTAGGTAAATTTCCAGAGACTTTAAATAGTTCTTTTTTATATAATTTTTCTCCCATTTTACTGGGAATGGGTCTGCAGAGTGCCTCACATTACCATGCTGCCCTGCTTTTCTTTTTTTATCTCTTCACTTCTTAAAACACAAAACACAAAATACAATACCTCCTTGGAGGGACACTCTCTTGGAATAGATTAATTGTGCTAAGTGGGTAAAAGTTCCACTCCAAATGATAAAACATAAGGATCCAATCAATTTGAGCATGAATTGACAGCTTCAAAGAAATCAAATTCAGATGCCCAAGAACTTTAGTTAATAGATATAGCTTCTAAAGACTATAACATAATTGTATTAAAATTATTAAATGCATAAATTAGGAAATTTAGGAAACACACCTTGCAGGAGTCAGCCTTTTGAGATATAGAGTAAAGCCAAGGAAGGCAAAAAATGGATTTGAGGACAAATGGGACTATAGAGATAGTGACTGGCAATTTTTGAGAATTAATGAAAAGAGAGAACTCTCATATTAAGAAGTACAGTTATACAAAATAAATAAAAATAAATTTATACCCAGTCCCATTTTATTAAAGCTACTCAAAACCAAGGGCAAAAAGAAAATTCTAAAATTTAACTACAGGATTAAAGCTAATTTTCAGAGGAATGAAAATTATAAAAACAGGTTTCTTAATACCAGCTATAAAAGTCAGATGACAATGGAATCATTTCTTTATTGGGCTGAAAGAAAATAATTGTCAACCTAGAATGCCAAGCCCAGCTAAGTCATCATTCAAGAAAAGAAAGTGAAATAAAGATATTTTCCTGTAAAGACAGGAAGAGATCCATTCAAACTTTTGGTGAAAGAACGACTATACCACGTAATTCAGGAAGAAGACAATTACATCCAGAAAGAAGGCATGTAATGCAAGAACCAGTGGTAAGATTAAAAAAATAATTTGAGAAATATATGGGTAAACTTAAATAATCAGTGACTATGAAACAACAATAATGACTAATTTGGGGGAAAAAACTCAAGATGAACCTAAAATAATGGAAAACAATAACAAGCTAGATGACAGGAAGGAAATACTTTGAACTGAAGTATTCTTGTGCTGGGGAGGAGATTATGCTTGATAGCTTCTGTGTGCCCTGCCTGCTACAATCTCCACTGTTCTCTACCTGCCCTTTGCCCTTGAAGGTTGCCCTTAGTAGAAAACATCAACATGATTCTGTGACCCTGGATTCTAGTTGGCTTCAGCCAATTGGAAGCCCTGGCAGCAGATCAGAGGGAGGAAGCAGAAGGAGGTCAGTGTATTTATTCTCCTTGCTCTCTTCCTGTGGGTTCGTCTAGGATGACTGTGTCCTTCAGTATAAGGTCATTGCTGGTCCCAAGGAAAAGGTGCACTTCTCCCAGGTCCCTGTAATTTCTCCCTCCCTCACTTACTTGAGAATTAATGAAAAGTGATTTACTTGGTCATATTTCCTGTTGCTTGGCCCAGGTTCCTGCACTCTTCCATGTGATTCCACTAAACCCCCTCATCTTTGTAAATAGACCCTTTATAAATAAACCTTCTTTACTTTATATTAATTCAAGATTATCATTGCTTTCCTTTTAACCCTTGACTGACATAGAAGGTAAATGCCTTGGCTAAGTCTGCACTTTAAAAAGGTAAAATTGTGAAAGTTAAAAATGTTACAATTTGGGAAACAGATGTGGCTCAAGCGGTTGAACACTCGCCTCCCACATAGCAGGTCCCGGGTTTGGTTCCCAGTGCCTCTTAAAAAAAAAAAGACAGAAAACAAGCAAAACAAACGAAAAAGCCAACTCAAGGAAGCTGATGTGGCTCAGTGGTAAAGTGCTGGCTTCCCACATATGAGATCCTGGGTTCAATCTCTAGCCCCTGGTACTTCGGAAAAAAAAAGTTACAATTTAAGTGTAGTCACAAAAAAGTACATGAGAAGGATGATCAACTTGCTGAGAAGTAGAGGGAAATAAATGGGATTAATTTTTTTTAAAAACCTCAATCCAATAAAATGCAGGCAAAGAGAAAAAACATGGTAAACAGAAAGCATAAAATAACATTGTAGGAAAATATTAAGAATCCCAGTGCTAGTCCTTGAGGAGTAGCTTATATTGGAATCACTCTCTTATGATAAAAATAATAAAAGCTGTATAAAAACCATACCAAAAACACCACACCAAAAAACAAACAAACAAACAAAAATCCCCCACAACAACCAACAACACAATGTGACACAGAAACCTCAATTCTTGAAGATAATAGAGAACATTTAAAGACGGCAGAGACTATAGGCTATATGATTCTTGAAGTAAGGTGCGTTTACTAAGTGAGCTCCACATTTAGCTGGCTTTTCCTCGAGGGCCCTTCCTAGTTTTCAAGAGACAGGGCATGCAGTATTATTGCACTGGAGAGACCATAGTTTGGAGTTTGGGACTGCCAGAGAGGCTTGAAATGAAGTGAGGTGAAAACCATGGAATGACAGAGAAAAGAGCCTTAAAATCCACATATAAATGCCCTCAAATTGTTGGCTAATTCCTAAGCTGTCTCAGGACAAGACTTTGAGGAACTCAGTGGAAAGCACTTACTGGGAGGCTAAAGAGTCAAAGAGAGGTTTTAGCAGTTGGGGACACAATGTTTAGAGTTCAAGTTCCACTAAGTTTTAAGGGCATAGAAAACATTCTTGGCTGTTTACTGGAATTCCAGAAGAGCCATGCCCTAGAAGTGAGGGCAAAATTAGAACGCATCAACTATTACAAAGCCTAATACAAATTCTCTATAGCAAGTTTTGCAAATTATGGCAGAGTGGCCAAATACAACCAGCTGTCTGTTTTCGTTAATAAATTCTATTAGATTAAGCCATACCCATTGTTGTACATATTATCTATAATGCTTCTATGCCACCATGGCAGACTTGAATACTCATAGCCCCAAAGAACCTAAAATATTTACTCTCTGACTCTTTAGCCCATCATTGTTAAAGGGTCTATGATCTCTTGTTGAATTTGTCTGCAAGAGAAATTAACCTTTGTTGGAAGAAAATAACATCTTCAAGAGTCTCTACAATTTCTCATCTACATTGACATTCCATCAAACATTTTGAGGAATGCTAAAAATAAGAAAAATTGACTGGAAACCAAGAAAAACAATTAACAAGCAAAACAGTTCTTGTTTCTGTTATGATTTAGATATTTTAAGTAGAAGATAAGTTCTTTATTTTTTCAATCTTTTAAATTTTGCAATAGACATAGAAAAAAGTTGCAAAAATAGTACATCAAAGTTTTCATATACTCTGCAAGCTTCTTCCCCTAATGTTATCATGTTATCTTATACAACCATAGTACAATATTCTAAATCAGAAAATTAACATTGAAATAATATTAACTAATCTCAGAATTTACTGGAATTTCACCACTGTCCCACTAATTTTCTTTTTTTGTGGTTCAAGATCTAATCCAGGATCCTACATTACATTTAGTTTTCATGTCTCCTTAATTACTTCTAATCTGAGACAGTTTCTCAGTATTTTTTTTGTCTTCTAGGACCTTCACACTTTTTAAGAGAGCTGGCCAGTTATTTTGTAAAATATTCCCTCAATTTGTGTTTGTCTCATGTTTTGCTAGGATTAGATTGAGTTTAGGCATTTTTGGTAAAAATACCTTAAAAATCATGTTGCAGTCTTTGCAGTGCATGATATCAGGAGGTACCTGGTATTAATATGCTTTATTACTGGTGATGTTAATTTTGATCCCTTAATTAAGGCAATGTCTTCCAGGCTTCTCCATAGTAAAGTTATTATTTTTCCATTTGTAATTAGTAAATATCATGTGGAAAAAACTTTGAGAGCATGCAAATATCTTGCTTTTCATCATACTTTCACGTACTAATTTTAGCATCCATTGATGGTCTTTATCTGCAATAATTATTACATGGTGCTTGCCAAATGAGGAATTCCCTTTCCTATCATCCCTTCTGTATTCCTTAATTGGAATTCTACTGAAAGGAACAGTTATCTATCTCACATTTTATTTATTGATTCAGCTATTCATTTATATGCTATGGATGCATGGACATGTATTTTATTTTATGAGTAATAATCCATCATTATTTTCTTGCTCAAATTGTGTCATGTTTGGCCATTGAGAGCTCCTTTAAGTTGGTCCTGATATCCTTTTGACATATCTCATAATTTTGTGGGCACTTCCTAGTTTTCTGACACAGAAAATGTTCCCAGGTCACCTGACTACAGGTAAAAAAAAAAATCCAAATTGAGAGACATTGATTTAAAAAACATAACAGAGTATAAGAAACGTGGAATATGGACAAATGACGTAACAATTATGGAATTAGAATCTCAGAAGGAGAAGATAGAAAATGGAGCAGAATAAATATTTGAAAAATAATGCCTGAGAACTTTTAAAAACAAATGACAAGGAGCAGATGTGGCATAAGCAGTTGAGTGCCCACCTCCCACATGGGAGGTCCCAGTTTAGTTCTCAGTGCCTCCTAAAGAAGACAAACAACAAGCAGACAACAAGCAAAATCAAACAAGCAGGGAACAGATGTGGCTCAAGCAGTTAAGCACCCACCTCCCACATGGGAGGTCCCTGAGGTTCCTGGTGCCTCCTAAAGAAAAAACAGACAGACAATGAGCAAAAACAATGAGCAAACAGACAAGGGAGCCATC